>CM044010.1:72173092-72250592 GCA_024085815.1 Flaveria linearis | reverse complement strand
ACACAGAACACACATGTACGCATCACTCAAGCAAAAGAACATACACAACACACACCTACGTATGCAAAGCACATGCATACACACACATATCGCATAACAAAAGGCACACGCATACACAACAAGGCAATTTCTTGAAAGAACACACATAACCCTCCTAACAACCTGTGCCATACTAATGTGAAGTTGTGAACAACAATAACGCATGCAAGTGCAGCCACAATTCAGATTGGTTATATGAAAAACACACCTTAATCATATATACATACATGCCCACAGTCAACACTATACTATGTATGCATAAGCCAACAGTGCACCGTCATCGGCACCCCCTCCCCCCACATGAATGTAAATCACACACACAATACATATCAGTATGCAAAAGGATCTGTACCCTGGACACTCGAAACCTTACATAATGAACAATGTAAAAGAACAAATTGTACCATACGAGGTTATCTAAATGACCAACATGTTGTTGCTAGATGTGTGTTGGTTGCGAGGGCTATGTTGGCAATTGTGGTTACGGTTTGGCCGAGGGCAAGCAGGTGAGGTGTCAAAGGTGTTGGTGCAAAGTGGGCTACCGGAGAGAGCACGTTCGACAGATGTCCTCGATCACGCAAGTGTTGCCAGAGTGTTGCAGGTGGAAAACTTGTTTTTGGTGGTAGTAGGGTTAATGAGAAAGAAGAAAGATGTATGGGGGTTGGTTACGGGGGAGGTGGGTTGGTTATGTGCAAGGGGTTTTGGTAACATGCCAATTCTAGCCCCTCAAGTTTAACTAAATTTCCTTTGGAGATATTAATAAATTCTAATTAAGTTAGGATTAATTTGAATTATGTACTTATAATAATGATAAATAAAGTTGCTTTAATTATAAAGTTATGGAGAAAGACTAGATAGCGGGAGCGGTGTTAACCTGGAAAGTACGGGTTGTCACATCATCCCCTTGTTGAAGGAATTTTCGTCCCAAAAATTTGAACATCAGGTTCACGAACAATACCAGGTTTAACAGCAATGATAGTAGGTGTTCAGAAACTTACAAAGGATGAGGGCTCTGAAATCTTTGAAATGAATCCAAAACATAGAAATGTGAGGCTTCACGAGAGTTGCGACATCATCCCCTTGTTGAAGGGAATTTCGTCTTGAAATTTTAAGGAAAGATATTGCAGGAATAATACCTTAAGATGTAGATGTTTGATCTCTGAACAATTGCGGGTACTTCTTCTTCATTTGACCCTCGCGTTCCCACGTAAACTCTGGTCCACGCTTTGAGTTCCACCTAACATGTACAATGGAAATATTACTACACTTTAGGGTTTTGACTTTTGTTCAATAATCTCAACTGGTTCTCTAATGAAGCATAACTGTTCATTAATTTCCAGTTCCTCTAATGAAATGATGAGTGATTCATCGGCTAGACACTTCTATAGGTTTGAAACATGAAATACATTACGTACACCACGAGTTCCACAGGTAAGTCTAGATGATAAGCTACCAGACCGGTCCTTCGGCAATCCCAAACGGTCCTATGTATCTAGGGTTTAACTTTCCACACTTCCCAAAGCGTAGCACACCCTTCCAACGTGAAACCTTTAATAACACTTTGTCACCGACTTGAAATTCCAAAGGTTTTCTCCGTTGATCTTCGTAGCTTTTCTGACGATCACGAGCTGCCCCCATACGGTTACGATTCTGCACAATCTTCTATGTGGTTCATGAATGAGCTCAGGACCTGTTAACTGACCATCACCAACTTCAGTCCAACAGAAAGATGATCTACACTTTCTACCATAAACTGCATCAAATGGTACGGCTTTGATGCTCGTATGGTAACTATTATTGTAAGAGAACTCAACTAAAGGCAGATGGGTTTCCTAACTATTTGCAAAGTCGATAACGCACGCCCTAAGCATATCTTTAAGGGATTGGAATGTGTGTTAAGTCTGACCATCTGTATGTGGATGATAAGCCATGCTCATATCCAGACGAGTGCCTAATGACCTCTACAGTGACTGCAAGAAGTATCAAGTAAATTACGCGTCATGATCAAAGATGATCGAGAGTGGCATGCCATGTCATGACATAATTTCCTTTAAGTATATATGTGCCAGTTTATCCATTTTTTAAGTCTCACGAATGGCCAAGAAATGTGCCACCTTAGTCAAACGATCCACTATCACCCAAATAATATTGTTTCTAGTATGTGAACGATGTAATTTTGTGATGAAATCAATGGAATTATTCTCCCATTTCCACACTGGAATCTTTGGTTGTTGAAGCAAACCCGGCGGTTTTTGGTATTCCACTTTGACCTTAGAGAAAGTTAAACACTTTGACAGATATATGGTAGTTCCAACTATCATGTTAGGCCACCAGTAAATGACCTTCAGATCTTGGTACATCTTGACAGATCCAGGATGTACTGAATAACGATACTCGTGAGCTTCATCCATCACCAATTCTCGTAGATCTCCGTACAATGGAACCCATATCGTGTCTTCATAGTAACGAAGACCATCTGACTTTTCTTAAAATAACTTCTCAGCTCCTCTGAGAGATCCTGACTTGATGTATAGTTCCTGTAATGCCTCAACATGAACATTCTTAATCTATAATGGTAGGTCTGAATGGATAGTTAGCTATAATGCACGGACACGATGAGGTTTTAGGGTTTCCTTGCGACTAAGGGCATCGACTACCACTTTTGCCTTTCCCGGATGGTACTTGATGGCACAGTAGTAATCATTCAGTAAATCTAACCATCGTTTCTATCTCATGTTTAGTTCCTTTTGTTCATTAATGTGCTGAAGGCTCTTATGATTGGTGAAGATCATGCACTTGGTTCTATAAAGGTAATGCCTCCAGATCTTAAGGGTGAATACTATAGCTCCCAACTCTAAGTCATGACTTGTATAGTTTTTCCCATGCACCTTAAGCTGTCTCGATGCGCAAGCTCTCACTTTCTCGCATTGCATCAACACGCACCCAAACCCTAGATTGACGCATCACAATACACCATGAAATCATCTATTCCTTTAGGTGACGCCAAGATTGGTGCACTAGACAATTTGTCCTTAAGCGCTTGGAAATCCACTTCTTCCTTGCTACCCCACTTGTAGATGGTTCCTTTATGAGTTAGGGCAATCAAAGGTTGTGCTAGTTTAAAGAATCCTTCTACGAAACGTTGATAATAACCCGCTAATCCAAGAAATTGGCGCACCTTAGTAGGCGTCGTCGACGCAAGCCAATTCTTGGTTTCCTCAATCTTAGATGGATCAACATGGATGCCATTCTCATTAACCAAATGTCCTGGGAATTGTACTTTTATCATCCAGAAGTCACATTTAGAGAACTTGGCATATAGTTGTTCGCTCTTCTGAAGCTCTAGAAGTCCTTAAGTGTTGTTCATGTTCCTTCCTATTCTTGGAGTAAATAAGTATGTCATTAATGAAGACGATGACAAACTTGTCTAAATAGGGCTTGCAAACACGGTTCACGAGATCCATAAAGACTGTAGGAGCGTTCGTCAAACCAAATGGCATGAGCGCGAATTCAGAGTGTCCATATCGAGTTTTGAAAGTTGTCTTGGATATGTCTTCTTCTCGAACCCTAAGCTGGTGATATCTAGACCTTAGATCAATCTTTGAATAGTAACTCGATCCTTGTAGTTGGTCAAACAGGTCGTCAATACATGGAAGAGGGTATTGATTATTTATGGTAACCTTGTTCAACTCTCGGTAATCAATGCACATATGAAAGGTTCCATCTTTCTTTTTCCCAAATAACACTGGTGCTCCCTAGGGTGAAGAACTTGGGCGTATGAACCCTTTTTCTAGTAATTCCTGCAACTATTTTGATCATTCCTGAAGTTCATTCGGTGCCAAACGATACGGTGCCCGAGCGATAGGGGCAGCTCCTGGTGTCAACTCGATCTGGAATTTCACTTGCCTGTGTGGAGGAAGGCCAGGCAAGTACTCGGGAAATACCTTAGGGTAATCTTTAACAATAGGAATATTCTCCGGTAGCTTCTCCTCGGTGTTCTTTTCAGTAACTAGGGCTAGAATCGCTGAATGCCCTTTTCTCAGACACTTCTGAGCTTTCATGTAAGAGATGATGCCGACCACATCACCACTATTATCGCCTTCCATAGTAAGTATTTATCCATTAGCAAAGGTAATCGAATGAGTTTCTCACGACAAATGATTTTGGCTTGGTTCCTGGACAACCAATCCATGGCGACTACAACATCGAAGCTACCTAGTGTAATAGATAGGAGATCAATATCGAAATCATGCCCAGACAGACTTATCTTACAACCTCAATATATATGAGAAGACTCTATGATTTTACCATCAGCTATTTCTACCATATAGTTCGTGTCTAAGGCTGGAGAGTTAACATCTAGTAATCGACTGGACTTATGCGATATGAAACTCCTATCAACACTAGAATCAAACAGAATATATTTCTACCATATAGTTCGTGTCTAAGGCTGGAGAGTTAACATCTAGTAATCGACTGGACTTATGCGATATGAAACTCCTATCAACACTAGAATCAAACAGAATAGAGGCAAAACAACCATTGATGAAAAATTTACCAGTTACAAAAGAGGGATCATTACAAGCCACCTGAACCCATGACGAAGGCTCGACCCTTGGCACCACCATTGCCATTGCCATTGTCGTTTCCGTTGCCGTTTCCTTGTAATTATGAGCACTATTTCCACCGCCATTGTTTTTCTTTAGTTTTGGGCAGTTCCTCTTGATGTGCCCAGTTTGACCACACTTGTAGCAGCCTCTTTGTTTCCCCTGTTGTGCTGGCTGCTTAGCTGCTAAGTTCATACAACAGTTCTTAGCAGCGTGGCCAAACTTTCCACGGATCGCTCTTAGATGTCCTCATTGCACAGCCCATGGCGATGATAGTTGCACTTGTTGCTTATAGTGAAAACATAGAGATGTAATAGTTGGGGTTGTCGTAAGACACTTTGTTAACTGACCTTACGCTAAACACAGCCACCCAGGAAAATCCAATTTGAATCCTACCATCGGGGAACAAGCAAAAGTAACTTACGCTCAATATGATAAATACCAAATGAAATGAATGTTGGAATGTTCAAACGGCCAAGACTCTAAGTCTTATATTAACCCAATGAACAATGAATACATGTGTATAGAGTATAACTACTTTGATGTAACTTTCATGAAGATTACACACATATCAAATAAATAGTATTGCATGATAACCAAAATGCTAGAAATAGCACTGTCTCATAGAGACTAGGGTTAACACCATAATATGAATTCCATACCATTAGTGATGTTTTATAAGGATTGAGATTCTCCTGTCCCAAAGTATATTAATGTAAATTTGTATTGACTATGACTGTAATCATCCGACAGGGTTCGCCAGACTTCTCATGCACGATAAATTACAATACGTGTGCACCCGTGATGGTAATTTGCTTTGCATGGTCACCCTTAGTTCCTCCCATTCGAGCTAACATACCTTGTCATGTACAGAGTGTTATCAATGATAGAGGTATCAAAGGTATTGTATTAAACCAAGGTTCGATTAACTAAGGTTGTACGAAAGAATCTATTGAGGAAATATTCACTTGGGCAAGAAACTATCGATGTTCTCAGGTTAGATGGGTAAGATAGTATTATCGTAAGTAAACCCTGGTAAGTTATCTCCTAATGTCTATGATAACCGCCAGTGCAGCTATTTCCTGCTCCACAGGACAAGGAAGAGAAGTGGTAAAGTAGGTAAAGAAAGTATAATAGAAATAGCACTTATTCGAGAGAGCATTCAACAGGAGGCAGAACATGCTCCCGATGAACCATCCAAATAAGGTACCAATGGTATTGCATCCGATTTCAAAATGTATAATGTAAAAAGGTACGATAAATCATTAATCGTAATTAACCTTCTCGTGACTCATAGAAACTCGGAGTCACCCATGCTAATGAACATGGCCGTAACAACGGGGAAACAATACGAACTGGCCTTTTCCCTTAGACATAGCATAAGAAGATGAAGACACCATCCCTGTAGTCAAACACTCACAGGAATACGTCAAAGCAACCAGTTCTCAAGCAAGTATAACTTAATAATCTATGTGTGTGTAAGTAAGGCATCAGGCTATAGTCTAAATGAAATGAAAATGAAATGCAAAATTTGTTTTAGTTCACTATAACCATTGCCTCTGATACCAATATGTTACAGCCTCAAATTCCACAAATGGGGTAATACCGTTAGGCTCGTGACCTACCAGGATCTCAGCCATTAGTTACACAAAACAACACGACATTTATAAAACATAATTACTCATTAAGTTTAGAATTTCCCAAATCAGAGTTAAATAAGAAACATGAAAGTAAATTACAGAAGCGTATTAGTTTATAATTCAAACGGCGCAACACGCGCAAAACCAAATAAGTATATCATAAAGGAAATGTGTATGTTTTTAGTTGATCCAAACAACGATAAATCCAACGTGAGATGATCCTATCGTGTCCACCTTAAGAACTTGAAAGAAACATGCTAAGTGTTAACACAAGGTTGATGAGTACACTGTTTTGATAAACAGAACATAATGTAAACAGATACAGTAAACAAAGTAATATCAGTAGATAGCTAGTCTACTTAACCAGTTAATAAGTGTATGAAGTTTCTTAACCGAAGCTGACAATGAGAATGAAGACCTCGGTTGTGAATACCAGGTCACATCAACGCAAACTAGGTCAATTAAACACCTGTTTGACGAACATTGTGCTAGTGCGACTAGCCCGGGTGGGGTTTGTCAAACCCGGTAGATCTACTCAGAATTACCTCGCTATAATACGTACATTAACGGATCGAGTATGAGGACTTAAATGGTATAACGCAAGTAAACAAATGATATTACAGTAATACTGATCAATGAAAATGAGTTTGAACACATGTTTCTTTCACCCCAAGAAAATAAGTAAAGTGGGACTGAGAACTCACTTCGAGTGCACAACAACTGTCAAATGTAATAACAAAGGGTTTGGTTCCAATTAACCTGGATTCACATTGATATTATAATAATATAGCTTCCCAAAATTATTATACGATACGGTTTCGTGTTCGGATTCTGGGTCACTTCGCAGCAACGCATACTATATATGAATACTATATATGAATATATACATATATTACTATTAACAGTATATTCATATGTGCATTATAATATTTGTCTATTCCCACGTGCACCCACTTCAACCAACAAAAATTTTAGACCAACAAAAGGTGTACCCAAATATACATGCCATGCATACCTTTACAAACTCATACCATGCTTCGCTTACTTATAAATTATGTAAATTAACACGATATATTCAAGATGCATAACCCATCATCACACTGTCATTGTCATCTTTTTCCGCCCACAATCCACACTTACATATACACGAACCACACACACACACACACATATATATATATATATATATATATATATATATATATATATATATATATATATTATAATAAAAGAAGTTTTTAAGTTGCCCCTTGGCATAATTATATAGCTTCTAAAATTTTGTTTTCCCTCTTCTTTCTCCTAATAAATATTATATTAAATACAAATAATATTAATTAATTCTTTTCATATTAAGAAACTTTTTCAAAAAAATATCAAACTTTTAAAAAACATAATATATTTTAAAACCTATGGCTTTAAAAAATAAAATTATTATAAAATAAAAATAATTAAATTTCAAAGTTATAAGAAAGAAATCATTAAAAATGACATTTTTTAAAAACGGTTTGTTTGAAACCATTTGTTTAAACCCAACTTTTTTTGAAAAAAACCAAAAAAAAGTAAACAAAAGTTTGAAAAATGATATCGTCTTTTTATCAATCGTACGTAATGTGAATCGTTTCTTATATCAATACATTGTTTTATGATTAATAATTTTTGTTAATAATTATTTAATATTTTATTATTCAACTCGTGTAATACACGGGGTACTAACCTAGTATATATATAGAGTTAGGTTATTTTCAGAACTCTAATTTTTATAAGAACTTCAAGAACTAATCTTGACCAATCATTTTGTTCTATTTAAAAAATAAAAAAAATATAAAAGGGGTAAAATAGTAATCAAATAATTTTTTTCTCTCTCAATTAATTAATTAATTACTTTATTCTCTTTGCTCTTCCATCTCTCCTCTCTCTTATATTTATACATGCATTATACTTAAATTAAACTTGATTTGAGAGTTTATTTTTATTAAGCTAATCAACAATCAAATTCGTTAACTAGGATTATATATATTACTAGCTTTAGTAAACCCGTGTATTACACGGATTTAATAAATAATATATTAATATAATAAAATTTATTATTTATAAATGATATTATAAGATACGATATGACTGACTATAACTAATAAAACAGTGATATTATATTTTAAAATTTTAATTTTAAATTTTTTTCAAAAAAATAAATATTTTGTTCTAAAACAAACCGTATAAAAATGTCATTTTTAAAAATTTTCTTATCATAACTCCCAAATGCAATTATTTTTTATTTTAAAAAATTGAATTTTAAAGATACCAATTTAAAAATATTTATATAATTTTTTAAAAAGTTATATGCTTTAGAAAAATTAATTATTTTATAAAAAATTTGTTTATTTAAAAATAATATTAATAAATCGATCTCTTTTTTTAATTTATTAAATGTAAAAGAATGTTAAATAATATTATTAGTAATTAAGGTAATTATTTAAGAGGAGAGATAGGCGGGAAAATTTTGGTGATGATGATTGTGGTGCTGCCACGTGGCATCTCGATGATTATGGTGCTGTCACGTGGCATCTCAAGTTACTCTTTTATTAGAGTAAGAAGATCTGTTTTACATGTGTAAATATCTATTTACGTATATTTGAATTCCAAAATAATTATATATTCAATCAGACATCTTTTTATATTTGTGTAAAAGTTTATAGCAGTCATACATGTTGTAAACTAATATTTTATTTGCATATAAGCAAGTCTTTGAATGATCGTCTATTTACATAAATTTCGTATCAATCATTCATTCTCATGTTTTCTTTTCTCTCTTTATTTTTTTACAAATTTATAAATATATTGAATATCAAAAAATGTCAAATTTGATCATCTATTTTTTTAAACCGACTAAGAAGCAAATCAATTAATTATCATCTAATTTCATATGTTATCTATTTTACAAATTAGTAAATGTAGTATTACATATATGTAAAAAGAAATTCAAAATTATCATGCTAGTAAATGTAGTATTACATATATGTAAAAAGAAATTCAAAATTATCATGCTTTCACTTAATCATTTATTTACATATGATTAAATATTCTTATCAAAAATTTATTTTTCAAAGATGATTATCTATTTATACATATGTGTATCCTAATACATATTATTCATTCGAAAAATTATCATATATTTAAATATATCAAAGTTAGTTATCTTTTACGTATATGTAAATATTAATACTAATCACCCATTTCAAGTTGATACCTACTTACATAATGTAAATCTTTATATTGATTGTATATTTATGTATATTTAAATAATTAAAATTTTTTATATCTACTATTACATATATGTAAAATTTCAAACCGAACTTACATTTTACATATACAAAACGAAAACAATTTATATTCTAAATCCAACGTTCTCTAAATCTATCTGCAGAATTAAAAAAAGGACCATTAGTTTAGGGTTTCAATTCAATATTATAAGTATAAGATATTTTATGTCATTTTTGTTTCATTTATTATGTTGCTTATCCAATTCAATACGAAAAATGTACACTAGCATTGGTGGATCTACGAAGGGAAAACAATGAACTAAAAGGAACAAAATAAAATTCATGTATAAGAGTAAAGATTTACATTGTATTTAACTTTTTAAAAGAAGAACCTTGTGTTTACTTATGATTAAATTATGGTAAACATATCAATCAGTTTAGGTTTAAAAGGTTTATCATGTTTCATTCAAGTTTTTCGATCGGGGATACAGATTCGTCGAGATTTTTCATGGGTCTTTTCGAAAAACATTTGAAAAACATGAAAACTTGCCTTGTAGTTTATCTAACCACGAGATCATTAAAATTAAAACAATAATTATTCATACATGTTTTGAAATCTATACATTTATTCCCCACAATTAAAATCGTTGATAATCAAAAAGAACTTTTGATTTAAGATAACTAAATAATAAAGAATAATAGTAAACTCGCTTCACATAAAACCATTAAAACTTTTTTTAATGATAAATAAAACAATTAAATAAGTAAATATATTAATAATCTCCATTGTTGCGTTTGAGTCTCTCGAGAACAATTGTGATTCCACATATCAACCAGTAGTGATTTTAAAAATCAATTGTTCTTTGACAATGAAAAAAGAATTCAACAATCAATGTAACGATTCAATCTTCAACAAACATGGAAAACTAAAACATCCACTATTTAATTACCCAATGAAAATTAAACAACCACAAAACATACCCCATTTATTTGAAGGACGTTGGCCAAGAACATGAAACCCAGAAGTAGGAGTCGAAACTTTTCACCCACCAAAACAACAATTTTGAAATAAAGATTAATTCCTCAATGATTACAATGATCAAATCACAATTTGTAAAGGTCAAGATTATGGCCACAAAAATCGAAATTTCAAAGAATAGTTGAGATTAGTGAAATCGGGAACTAGGGTTAGATCATGAGATTGATGAGAAGGCTAAATCAATAAGTGTGAGAGATATTAGAGAGAGAAACAAAAATAGATAAATTAGGAAATGATTTTTTATCTTCCAAAAATACCCTTTTGTACTTATTAAAATAACTCTGTTAATTCATTTAATTACTATTATGCCATTAGTGGTTTTAGCCATTGATCAAAAGATCTAACGGTTATGATAAGTTCTCACAGTTTTTAAAAAATATGAATTCTGAAATGATCCTAACGGTTAAATATATATATATATATATATATATATATATATATATATATATATATATATATATATATATATATATAGGTAGAGGTTCTAATAAGAAATGATTTTTGCCTAAGTATGCTAAGAAGGAATAAGATGATGACACGTGGCACTATTCAAATTAGGGTTAAAGGGCATTATGGTCCTAAAACACACTAATTAATCCCGTTTGTATTTTATCAAAATGCAGCACAACCAAACACAGCTTCCCTACCACATATCACTGTTTGAACCAACAACCATATTTTCAGCCACCACCAGCACTCCCACTGACAATACCCACGACCAACAAGCACAATCGTCGCTGTTGTACCCCATCCCCACCGCCGTCACGCACCCATCTGAACCCCATCGTCGCCTTCGACTTGCACCATAGTCGCAGCCAACAACCAGCATCATCACCATCCCTTTGTAACCTCCATCTTCACCATCACCATTCATGACCATCATAACCGCCGCCTTTACGACCCAGATCCACCAGAACAACCACTAAAACTATCACCATCGACCGCAATATCATCCCTGTCAGCCTGGTATCATCCCATCGACCGCAATACCATCGACAGCAATACCATCACCACCGAATCCAGCACACCCCTCGGCTATCATCATCTTCGGTCGATCCCTTCATCAACATTCGAACATCATCATCGTGCTTTGGCTTGTGAGTCGATTGGGGGTCTGATTTGTTGAAAGAAGTTGAAAGAAGCCCTCATTCAATTTGCGCATTCAAACCCTAGTTTCTTCCCAAATGATGCTGCTAATTCGTATCCAGCGTTAATCGAACAGTGTTTTCCTCAATTCTTTCCAGATTTTCAGACCCCTGATCATCCGCCTTACGCAGCTGTAAGTATAATTGTTCGTATTTCAAGTTTGGTGTCGGGTGAATTGCGATTTTAGGGCTTTTTTGGTGTTGAATTGGGGTATATGTGATCTACTAGTTGTATGAAGAAATTGTGGAGTAATCTTGTTGCTTTTGACGATGTTTGAATGATTAGGATTGCAGGAGTTGTTTATTGTTCTTGTTTATGGGTTTGAGATGTTTAAACGTTCAATGAATCTTGTTTATGGGTTTGTGCTGTATTGTGCTGTATTGTGCTGTATTGTGCTGTATTGTGCTGTATTGTGCTGTATTCATTTCGATTGGAATCGTTTTGTGCTGTTTTATGAAATACAGCACAGACTTGTGCTGTTTTATAAAATGCAGCACAACCTTGTGCTGTTTTATGAAACACAGCACAGCCTTGTGCTGTTTTATATAATACAGCACAGCCTTGTGCTGTTTTATGAAACACAGCACAGCCTTGTGCTGTTTTATGAAACACAGCACAGCCTTGTGCTGTTTTATAAAACACAGCACAGCCTTGTGCTGTTTTATGAAACACAGCACAGCCTTGTGCTGTTTTATAAAATGCAGCACAGCCTTGTGCTGTTTTATGAAACACAGCACAGCCTTGTGCTGTTTTATATAATACAGCACCGCCTTGTGCTGTTTTATAAAATGCAGCACAGCCTTGTGCTGTTTTATGAAACACAGCACAGCCTTGTGCTGTTTTATGAAACACAGCACAGCCTTGTGCTGTTTTATGAAATACAGCACAGCCTTGTGCTGTTTTATGAAATGCAGCACAGCCTTTTGCTGTTTTATGAAATACAGCACAGCCTTGTGCTGTTTTATGAAATGCAGCACAAAAACGTTAAAAATGCAGCACAACGTCACATAATTTGATTTTTTTTTTAAAAAAAAACTATAGTAATACTATACTCAAATTAAAGAGAAAAAAATGCTTGATTTTATGGTGTAATTTTTTTAAAAAAATAATGTCGTATGAAAAAGTTATTAGCATTTAAAAAAATAGGGGGGGAATTTTAAAAAGTCAACAATTGTGGGTAATGTAATAAAATACCCAAATTACCCTTGATTAGTTATTTTTTCTACACTTTGATCTTAGCCCTTAATTAGATAATTAGAAGGCTAAGATTACTTCTTAGCATACTTAGGCAAACATTAATTTGTAGGGGAACCTCCCTCTATATATATATATATATATATATATATATATATATATATATATATATATATATATATATATATATATATATATATATATATATATATATATATATATGATTGCATAAGTATACAACTCCACATTAAATACTAAATCCTCTCATACACAATGCATATAGTATGCGTACACAACACATAAACATGGACCCTAAAGGCACAACTCTCCAACATGATTATACAAAATAGAAACACCATATGATAACACAAACATGCCAAAAGAACCCCGCTGTCCATACCCCGAACACAAGTATAACCCCATGTGTTCATTCATACGACACACTCCAAATTCGCAGAAGCATACACACACACTAAACACCTAAACCGTCACACCACAAAACACACATGTACGCATCACTCAAGCAAAAGAACATACACAGCACATACCTACGTATGCAAAGCACATGCGTACACACACATATCGCATAGCAAAGGCACACACACATAACAAGGCAATTTCTCGAAAGAACACACACAACCCTCCTAACAACCTGCGCCATACCAATGTGAACACCAATAACACATGCAAGTACAGCCATAATTTAGATTGGTTATATGAAAAATACACCTTAATCACATATACATACATGTCCACAGTCAACACTATACTATGTATGCATACACCAACAGTGCACGATCATCGGCATCCCCCCCACGAATGTAAATCACACACACAAAACACATATTAGTATGCATACATGTCTAACAAACGCACATTCACCAGCATTCACACCAAAAATCTCGATCCCTAACACACGTAATAAGAACACACGCACAATCCGTACCCAGGACAACTCGAAACCGTACGTAATGAACAATGTAAAAGACGGACGAATTGTACCGTACAAGGTTACAAACACGCTGTTGCTGGATGTGCATCGGTTGCCGAGGGCTGCGGTGGCAATTGTGGTTGCGGTTTGGCCGGGGCAAGCAGGTGAGGTGTCGAAGGTGTTGGTGCGAATTGGGTTGCCGGAGAGAGCACGTTCAACGGATGTCCTCGATCACGCAAGGGTTGCCGGAGTGTTGCAGGTGGAAAACTTGTCATCTGCGGCAGTAGGGTTAACGAGAAAGAAGAAAGATGTATGGGGGATCGGTTACGGGAGAGGTGGGTTAAGTTGGTTATGTGCAAGGGGTTTTGGCAACATGCCAATTCTAGCCCCTTAAGTTTAACTAAATTCCCTTTTGATATATTAATAAATCTTATTAAGTTAGGATAAATTTCAATTATGTACTAATGATAATGATAAATAATGTTGCTTCAATTATAAAGTAGCGGATAAAGATTAGATAGCGGGAGCGATATTAACCTTGAAAGTACGGGTTGTCACATAACGTACCATTAATAACTAATATCTATAACATGTTTGACTTATCTCAACAAATATAAGCTATTTCTATCAACTTTTTAAAACTAATGTAACTTTTATATGCTTTGTTATTTTCTTAAAAAATACTCCATAAAATCAAGAATGCTTTTATCTTTAATATATGTATAATTTGTTATATTTTATGAAAGAAAAAGTGACATTTTTATTAAAGACTCTCACAATATATGATAAGTGACTTTTATTAATGTAAATGGTGCTACTATTATAAATGTAACACTTAATAAAAATAGCATTGTATGTTGTTAATACAACATTTCATGATACCAATAAAACACTGAAGAAAAATAGTTTTTTGAATACAACTTTATAAAAAAGCACTGTGTTTCACGATATAAATCAACAATTCATACCTAAAAACAAAACATATAAAACTTGAGTTTTAAAAAAATGTATAATAATGTGTTAGTTTAGATAGAGTACATAATAATAGCATCTATTAATTGTCAAAAACAACACTTGGTAAAGTAGCATTAGTGTGCTGTTTATATAATATTGTGCTATTTTAGGAAGACTAAATATTTGTAACTATAATAGTATATTTGTTTTCTATAAAAGACATGCAATACCACATAGTAAGGCTAAAAAACTATCATACTCTACGTATTTTTATTTTGAAATCCTTCAACTATATATGCGCTTTTAAACATACACCTTATCATAAAGTTAAATAAGGGAGATATTTTACAAGGCTTAACATAAAGAAAAAAAATTGAACATACACTTTTAAATCTAAATCTTTGATAACATTATTTTAATTGGTCAAAAACTGATTTTACTAAAAATAAGGCTGCTTAAATTTAAAATTTTGGTTTGCTTGAAAATAGAAATTACCATATTTCCCTATATATTTAAAAAGCAAGTGAAATGAACAGTATGAATAGTGAACCCAAATCCACCGTCGACCTCCACCGTCGACTCCGCACCGCCCAAATCCACCATCGACCTCCACCACCGACTCCGCACCGCCCTCCTACGCTCCGATTGTGTGATGGCATCCCTCCGCACCGACCTCAAAGTCTCCGAACTCGCATCCCTCTTCCAAATCGACCCCATCAATCGAACTCGTGCTCCGATTGTGTGATGGCATGGTCGAGGGTGGTGCGGGGACGCTGGTGTGGTGCGTGGCAGCGGTGTGGTGGTGGACGTGTTGGTGTTGGTGTTCGTATGGCGGTGGCTGTGTGGCGGTGGCGGTTTGGCGGTGGCGGTGTGGCTTGCAGCCACCGCTCGAATCTCTGCTTGCTTTCCTCTCCGATTTGCAGGTTCGTGGTGTTCCCTCTTTTGCTCTGTCTTTGTTGTTGGGTTGTTAGGGGGTGATACTGCTTCTTTGTTGTATTCATCTGGTACTACTGGTGTTAGTAAAGGTGTGGTTTTGAGTCATATGAATTTCATTGCTGTTTCACAGATGTTGACTTCTGATCAGAGGTTAATGGAGGAGAAAGATTATGTGTTCTTGTGCTTGTTGCCAATGTTTCATATATTTGGATTTGGGGTTGTGTTGTATTCTCAGTTGCAAGAAGGGAATACTGTTGTTTCAATGGGGAAATTTGATTTTGGGGGGATGTTGAAGAACATTGAGAGGTATAGAGTGACACATTTGTGGGTTGTTCCACATGTTTTTCTTGCTTTGACTAAACAGGATGTGGTGAGCAAGTTTGATCTTTCGTCGTTGAAGCAAATCAGGTCGGGTGCTGCACCGTTGGGGAAAGAGTTGATGGAGGAGTGTGCTAAAAATATGCCTCATGTTGTTGTTCTTCAGGTGAAGTTCTTGATCTCAATTACAGTTGTGTTGGTTGTAAAAGTTGAACTTTTAGCTGTTTATTGCCATATTGGTGTATTTGTGTATGATGTAGATTGTGGATCTAGATGGAGTTGATTGTTTACTGCAAATGCATATATGCACATGGGTTACTTGCTTATTTTGTGATGTTACATAATAATGAAAATATGGTGAAAAAAGAAAAGAAATCTTGACTAACACTTTCGAATAAACATGCTAGACCATCTCCAACATGCTAGAAACTTGTGATTATGTGATTTTATTTTCTTTTGGAATCTTGAAAATATGTGACAGAAACAAGAAAGCATATACCATATCAGTCTTCTTGATTTTATTATTGTGGACATGATTGTTTACTTTCATATGTTTTCCACCCTTTTTGTTGATCCTGCAAATTATATTTTTTTATGAAATTTTAATTGCAACCTTATGTACAATAGGGATACGGTATGACTGAAACGACTGGTGTCATTTCAGTTGAAAGTCCAATTATGGGTCCGCGATACTCTGGTTCAGCCGGAAGGCTTATCCCTGGAGTCGAGGCCCAAATAGTTAGATGGTTTATATGTTAGTTATGATTGTGTCACTCTATGATGAAGGGCATGGCTTAAGAGGTTGATGAATTTGGATAGTGTTGATCCTAAATGGCAGGCTGTTTTGTTGCCTAAGATTGTGATCAGGAGCACTACGCGCATTACCACATACTTCTTAGGCTGTGATGATATAAATTTATGTTCGGTGTTTGGCGCGGCAACATGTTTTGCAGCCACATTGAATCATGATATCTGAGCCTAAAATTGGAATGGCATACCTCAAAGCATTGAAAGAAAAGCTTGAACAAGAGGTATATTCATTGTTATTATAACTTCATACGACATTTTTCATTTCCTGATATAGTTCTGATATAATTTCCTGTGGGTATCTTTTTAGCTTACCTCAACTAGGTTGAAATAAAGGGTTCAATGAATTGAGTAACTTCATGACCCAACAGACAAGCTTCAAGATGAGTTAAGTAATACAAGATACAAAATCTATTATCTGGATATAAAATTAAATCATATATCCAACTTTTGGTAGTGATATTGGTTCAGTGTTTACTTTATAATCTTATCATACAATTTCTCATTAAAACTTATTTCCACAGGCTTCTGAGAATCTTGGAATGGCTATGATTTACTCCCTGGTTGCCTCATCTAAGGAGTGGGTTGCTGAAAGATTTGCTCAGGACACTGGCAGTTACAATATTCAAGAGGAAACAGCAGATAAAGATGAAGTATGATTTTTGCATTAATTAAATATCAGTTTTGAATTATATTTTTATATGATTGTTAAATTTGGTTGGATGTATTGAACTTGGTGTTAGATAATTGTGTCACATGGAGAACCTGTCACTGTAGAGACGTTTTTGGCATGGAGAGAAAGATTTGAAGCTGAATTAGCCCTTGAGAATGCCAAGTAAGTTTCATAAGTAGCATATTCTATTATTTGACATCATCTGATTCCTTTATGGTGTATTAATAAATAACAATAATAATAATATTTTTGCATTGTATTGAAACCAGGCTGTTGCCAGAATCAGCAATTGCAACAACCAAACTAGAGTTGTACCGGTGATTATCGGTTTTAAAATACTCGCGCAGCACGCGAAGCAGACTTCAACTAGTTAAGATTTAAAAAGTGTGACGGTATTGCTGCTAATGACTAGTCAGCACCTATCCCATATGGCGTAAATATATTGGTTCTAAGTCCATATGGAGACTAGAGACATGCAATGTGGGCGTCACGTACACCTCAGTGGTTTCACCTCTTACACTTACTAAGGTGTGTTATGACTATATGAATATGAGCTTTTTTAATTATTGATTAATCATTGTTATTAATGTTTTTTTTTTGTATATATATATATATATATATTCTTAACCAATTATTTTTTAGCTCATACTTATTCAACATAGATGATGTAAACAAAACAATATATAAATTAATATTAACTAGGTGAAACCCAGATCGCGCGTTGCGCGATATTGCATTTTCTTTAACGGTTTTCTACATTGGTTGTTGCTGGTCGCAGCCAAATACATTATGTTATCTTCATGTGATATCTATCTTTGTGTTGTATGCCTTGTATTATGATTGTTATTGTTATTGCCTTTGCTAACGAGTCGGGGGTCTATTCGGAAGCGGTCTCTCTATCTTTCAAGATAGAGGAAAGACTTGCCACCATATACCCCTCCCAGACCCTGCTCTTCAGCGGGATACACTGGGTATGTTTGTTTGTTTGTTTGTTTGTTATTTACATGGTGCGCTGCTGGTCATTTTCTATTAGCAGTGCCACAAAATTAGGGGCTTTCCATATCAGATGACCTGTTTCAGCAAAAGAATTCCGGGTCCTTATCATTTTCTTGGTTGCACCTACTTGTTGGACATGCTAATCAAAAGGGTCGCAACTCCAAAAGTCTTTTTATGTAGCTTCCTTGTTTCCAAATGATTTTGGTCATAGGTTTCTAGTCTCCTTTTGTTTTTTTTACCATTGGTGGACCTGGTAGCAGGAATTCATATAAGCTTAAAAATATAAGAAAATATTGTGTGTGATGGTGCTATATTCTGTGATATTATTTCTTACTTTTTTCCTGAAATAGATGGCGTTTTACTGAAGTGCTTGCTTCAGATCTGTGTATTGAGCAGGCTGCTGATGGTGTTGTCGGTGCCGAAGTATCTGCTGTGGGAATGCCCTCTGGTTCTGGGTCAACCTTTATCACGATGCAATATAGGGATGCTGTCCGGTTGTTTTTGTTTGCTTGGATATGAAAAACAGCCTCCTTATTCATGATGCTATGTAAGGCCTTTTCAGGATCTTCAGTTTCAAGCATATCCTCACATGTCATTCCGGTAAGTTTTGTAGATGGTTCGTTGAAAATCAGTGCTGAAATGCTGCCCGTATCATCAGAGATTGTAGCGTTGATCCGGTATCTGCAAAAGGCATTTGTTTTTTTTGTATATTTGAGTGTTATGTTAAAACCAATTTGTTAAAAATTTGACATTGAATGTTAAGTTAAAGAATGAAATTGTACATTTCTGGTGGGTTGATAATGGTTCCGTGACTTGAGCAGAACCATGTATCTCCTGTTTTCATGAGACCTTTATCACAGTTGGTGCATCCTATGTTATGCCATTCTTTATCCGTATGTATCTCGGACACTGCAACTTTGATGGTGAATATGTTTCCCTGAAATTGTGTCATGTTTTATAAAGTCAGATATTACAGTAATAAACCAACGTTTGTTGTTGATAAACCCAGCACAGTCATGTAATAAGAGTATGTAGCAATGTAATAGGTAGGCTGGATGCTCTTTATATCCTATCTTATTTCTTCTCATTTGTTTGATTGCAACTAAAGTAACAGTATTTATACCATGTTATAAATCTTTTTTTTGTATAACAACAACTCATGAGTGATTGTGTTGTCTAAGTAGCTTTTTGTTTAAATACCACTGTTTCCTTTCTTTTAATTATGCATTTTATGGAAATAACTTTGGATCAAGATTTTAGAATACTCGTTCTTATTAACTCAATAAAAAATAATGAGGGTAATCTCCTACTTGTTTTAAAAGGCATTATTGATTTGTTTTATAAGCCATGCCAAACACCATGATACAAAAAATATCTCTACAGATTTATCTTAGACATTTGCATGGAAAATTTTCAGTATCTCGTTGAAGATTCATTACCGTATTTTGAAAAATGGTTTGATATAAATGATGTTTATGTATTACTTGAAATTTTGAACTTTTTTTTTATTCCTGATCCTAATCGGATCAATAGAGACTGATTTTCACATAAAAATTTCTTGGCATGCCATTTAAGGTGTTCATATATCCTATGCATCTTGACAGGTGTATGAAACAGATATTTTTTTGAGTTTTGTATTACCTTCAGTTCTCTCGGGTCTTTTGCTTGAAGTTCTGATATTTTGTTGTTCGGTTTCTGGGATACCTCTACCTCAACACTTGCACTTCCTTGTGTTTCTGAGCTTCCCCTTTCTGCTGTGAACCTTTCATAGCTAGAATAAACATTAGGTTTTACTTTTTACCCTGTGTATATACATGAAGAAAATTTGTGGCTTACATATTCAGGAGGATGCGGGTTTCTGGTGTTGATGGGTTAACGTAAACATGGGTTGCATTTGTTGATTGTAGCTGTATTTTTCCTGTGTAAAATGGATATGTAAGAAATTTCTTTTATGTATTAACTATGAGTTGTTTCTTACCCATGAAGTCGATTAACCTAACTGCTGTTAATGCAAGTATTGTAGGCTCAGCGGATGATTCTATTGAAGCTCGCGGGAATTGGGTTGATGATGTTGCAATTTCTTCCCATAGCCTGATAGTGACGTTCTTGTTGCTGGAATTTATTAAGAGTAAATATTTAGTATGTATGTGTTAATGTAATTATGAAATTATGAGGCTGTAATTAATAATCATGGAATATTGTTCATGTAAGGATGTTTGTCATTTAATAAGAGGTTAATAAGTGATTAATAGGAGAGAATAATATTTGTGTTTAATCTCTATAGTATATTTGATTTGATTCAATATGTTTGTGTTGGTATTTAATTTTACCTGCAGTCTGTTAAAGTCATAGCCACATATGGTTTTCCATTGTTGGTGGTGTTGTCTTCCATCCGTTGCAGAATTCCTATATAATCTGTAATAGAAAGATGAGAGATTGTTATGAAAATACATTATTGTTTCTTTGATTGTAAATGTGGATATTAAGTATGTAATTACCTAATATAACCCTATTTTGTCCCTGAACAGACTCCTTGATTTTGGCATGCGATGATTCCAACCTCTGTCAACTGAAGAACTCAAAATATTGTGTTGGTAGTTCTGGTGTGTTCGGAATTGGTGTGAAGACAAATGCTGACCCATACGCATATGAGTTGGATGTATCAAAGTTGATGTGTACTTGTTAGGTTGTGTACATGCATATCCGTTGATTTTGTAGCACCTTTGTACCAGCAACTTTGAGAAAACTATCCTTGGTCTCTCCCCCTCGCCATTGCTTGTATACCTATGCCCTGTGGCAAGGAAAGTTATTGTATAAGAACAGCAAGTTTTTTTCATTTTAACTTTTGTTTAATTTTTTCCAAATGTATTGTATTTATAATTCTATACTGTTGAAACACCTATAGATATGGTTAATAATAATAATATTCACTAATGACGTAAAATGTGAGGGCAAGTTTATTCTTTTGCACACTGTTTGCTTACCTCTTTGTCCATGAATACGTAGCAAATCTCATTGTCGCGGAATGCAGGTTTCCAACAACGTATGACACGAACCTCAACTTCTGGGGTTTGACCACCTGGTCTAAGTGCTGAAATTTTGGTTTCTTCCATCGATAATCACCTGTTTCATATGTCAAATATAGATATTGTTAATATAATCTATAAAAAAATTAGGTTTCTCTGGGCTTGCTATTTATAAAGCTTGATTAAAATATGCAATTTATAGATGAGTCTAACCTGTTTTTTTTCAGTTCCTCTAATAATTCTATGTAAACAATATTTATCGTTTTATTATCACTATTTTGAACACTTTTTTTGTTAAGATTTTAACCGATTTAGAAGAAGTGGCCCTAGAAAGTGCAACATAAAGTTGACCATGACCGAATATTGGTTCAGGGAGGTATATTCCTATTTTGCTTAGGGTTTGACCTTGGCTTTTGTTAATTGTCATAGCGTAGCATATTCTAACAGGAAATTGTTTCCTTGTAAAAACAAAAGGTAATCTTTTGCATTGTGAACAAAGTTAATTCTTGAAATGTAAACCCTATTGCCAACTGAGTTACCTGTTATTATATGTGCCTCTATTACACGTGGCAACAACTGTGATACAAATAATCTAGTGCCGTTGCACAGACCGTTTTTTAATCTATATTACGAATTAGCATAATAGGTGTGTTTTTTTAACCTGAGGCAATGATTTGGAATACCCGTGAAGTTTAATACATTCAGGTATTCAACAGGATACATTATATCAAAATCACCAGCATTAGTGGCATGTGGAACCATTGAATCCATACTTAAGTACGTAACACAATCACCCGACGATAAGCCTAAAACAATGTCGTTTATCTCATCAACAGTCTCGTTTTTCAGGCATATAACAGCAAGCTCCGCCAGCGATAACGATGTTGGATTTAGGAGGCTATTATCGTCATAAACGAACTTAATAAGATCCAGTAGAGAGAAATCACCGTCTGAAATGACCATGCTGTCGGGAATAGATATTACCTTCATATCCGTTTGTCCTTGAATTAATGGTTCTCCTTCCTCACCGTTCCCTACTCTTAATAACCAATCTGTAAAAGCCTGAGTGTCAATGTGCGATATATTTTTGAAGATGCAGTCACAACTCTTAAATTCGTAGAAAGTATGTATACAACAAAATATTTCCAAAGGTATGATTTTGGAAGACATGAGCTAATGATTTCTTCTTTGTAGCTCTTGGCTTAACCGGTAATGTTTGTCTAAAATCTCCACCTAATAGCACTGATTTACCACCAAAATGAGTAGCACTTCGGTTTGCCAGGTCTCTTAATGTTTTGTGTAATGATTCAAAACATCTGCGGTCACTCATTGGTGCCTCATCCCAGATTATAAGACTTGTTTCAAGTAGAAGTTTTGATAGATTTGTGTTTTTCTTAATATTACAAACCGATTCATCATTTAACTCAAGTGGTATCTTAAATCTTGAATGTGTCGTACGACTAGATGGTAATAGTAAGGATGCAATTCCTGACGCTGCTACAGCTAGCACAATATGACCTACTGATCTTAAAGCGACAATGATTGTTTTCCATAGATATGTCTTACCAGAACCATCATGGCCATAGACAAAGAGTAATAGCTGTGAGGATGTCTCGAAAGACTCTATAACACGGTCATAGACAGCTCTTTGTTCGTTTTGTAGATTAGTTTTTAGAAGCCAATGTTTGTGATGCATCGCTTCTCTGTCATAACTCCTTTCTTCTAGCAATAATACATTCCTTAAAGTTGACATCACATTTTCTGTAGGTAGTGGCAGACCAAAATCTTTTAGGGACATTACATTACTGTTGGAATTTAGAAGTAGTTCAAGTTCGTAAAGAACATACTGTTTTAAGTCATCATCGTTTAATGATCTGTTTAAGACATGTAGTGCACTGTTAATATTGTACGTGAAATCCTCTGACATATTTTTCCATGTTGATTCCCATAATAATGTTGGGTTCGTGACATCACAAAACAACAATATATGAACGAATAGCAATCTGGTTTCTTTGTATGTTGCCCATTCGGATGCCTCAATGATAGTTGTTGACCATTCCTTATCGTTGCCTATCAAACCCAATTTTTCACATGTTTATCGATACGTTAAAAAAACCTGACCACATACGGTGCGTATGTCTGCAAATGAGCAACATCCATTTTGATAACCAAGCAACAATCTTAAATAAAACAACTCACCACATGTGGGGTGAATGTACGCAAGCCTTCCAACCATTGGTGTTCTTTTAGATGTTCTTCTAATCCATGATTTTGAAGCCATATCCCATTTATATTTTGACAGGTAATCAATGTAACGAAGATCTAGCCCGTCATTTGATGATGTT
Source organism: Flaveria linearis (assembly GCA_024085815.1). Lineage (NCBI taxonomy): Eukaryota > Viridiplantae > Streptophyta > Magnoliopsida > Asterales > Asteraceae > Flaveria > Flaveria linearis. The sequence goes on along the minus strand of CM044010.1, from coordinate 72,226,684 downwards.
GCCTGCAACTGCTTGTCAACGTTGTTATTGCCCAGCCACTCGGTTAGTGTAGTTTTTACCGTATTTTCACTGTTAACAATATCTTGTAAGCGTTGTGATTGCCGGAAAGTTATGTTCTGCTTGCCCTCTAAATGAACAGCTAAAATTTGCACAGGCGGGTTTCGATGATGGATAGGAAAGGCAAATATTCGCCAAGAAGCCTCATGGGGGCACACGAATCTACCATCGACATAGTTTTTTATCTCGTCAAGTACGACAGTTGTGTTGTTTACATTTGTATCATCAGTACTTTGGTTGTTAATCAATGCGAACCGAACCCTATCAGCACCTTTGGAGATGTACTTAAACAGGTACTTGATTAACATACTCTAACCACAATATTCAACATTAATATGCGCATCAAAATGCAGAAGTAGCTTTCTATTATATGGAACAACAAACCCATTATCCAGAGGGACACCTCGCCTCAGGTATTGGCGACTAATGTTTCGCCTCTTGTAACGAATATACCCTCCTGCATCCATGCTTGTTTGTAATTCATAAGGTTTTGGGAATTTTTTGGTGCAGAAACCATCTTTCATACAGGGGGAGTTTGGTCTTAGTAATCCACATGGACCGTGTAACATGAAACCTGTTACAATTCTGTATAGTACAGGGTCAGTGTCAGGATCAGGCAGTTCAGCGCTTATGTAACGGTCTACGTCCTCTGCATTACGAATACGATAAGGTTCAGTGACCCATATCAATATATGACAATGTGGAAGTCCTCTTTTCTAGAACTCAACAGTGTAGAGTTCTGAAATTCAAAGAAATTTAAGATTTGAGCAAAGTATGATTTGGTATATGAGACAATGAAGATATAGAATCAAGAGCAGGAGAAGTGGTAATACCTGCCGCAACATCACCAAAGGGTTTCACCGTATTAATGTACCTGATGAAAGCGTGAATTTTCAGTTGGAAAACCCTGGCTATGATGTCAGGTCTATCTTGTGCACATGATACACCCGCGGCAACAATCTCCCTCGAAATTTCAGGCCACTTGACATTACATGTAAATGTGACAAAATATTGTGGATTACCATAAACCCGACATAATGTCAATGCATCCTGGTAATGTTTGTACATGTATCTAGGGCCACCGGTGAATGATGATGGTAAAACCACATGTTTTCCTACACTCCTTCCTTCCGTATCACCTTGGCAAATAGCATCATGGACACCGTCCAAAAGCTCACAACGAAATTCTTGCTGGTTATTTCGTATATATTCAAGTCTTGAATGTTCAACATAAATGTAAGCATCAACGACGTACTGCTGAAACAGACGACAATCGGTCATGGAGCTGGTAGCTATAAAACATAGACGGTGTAAGGTTACGGCTATCTGTGGTGTCACCAGTGGGTATCTGTAGTTCAGGAGACCATCCCTGTTCTCCATAGGGAAAGAGAACTGGGTACTGCAAAGGCATATAGGCGGGGTGAAGTTTGCTCACTCGGTGAGGAATGTTGTCTTTTCCATGGACAATAATGTCAAAGTCTTTTGATGCTATGTCTGAATCATGGATAATAGCTCCTATAACTCCTGGCACAGGGTTATCGTACCTCCTGTCAGCCACTCTACTAAAAAGCCTTACCAAAAAATTTGGAATAACAGTTTGATTACACAAATCTCGTGCTGTTCGTAATAATTTAACATACCCATTGGTATCACCAAACATTGCAATTAGTACGGACACTACAACTGTAGACATAGTACCTGCACCTTTGTTGGAAAAACACTGCAATCTATTTGAGATTTTGTTCTCACTATCAAACACATACATCTGTAAAAAACTAGGTCTATCACCAGGGTGTGGACATAGTGATCCTATCCAATGACACACCTGGACAGACACTCTGAAGACGTAGGGTCCCATGCTCTGATTTATAGAGGCATCAACAGTAGCACCAAAGGAAGTCATAGAAAACATAGAGTTGTAGGCGCGTATACTGCTTTGAAAAGCAGGGTCAGAAAACAATGATTTTAGCAGCGTGGGGGGGTCTAACGGATATTGTAGGACCACTCGTCCACCTCTGCAACACCTATGATAATGAGGTCTACGACCAAGAGGGAAAGAGGTCAACCGTTCAGCAAACCAAAAAAGTGCCCCGCAGAACTCACAAACCTCATCACACCTTCCCAAATCCACATAATCAGGAGATATAACAGCATGACTGTCGTTACTTGCCGCGGCACCGGAAGAAATATTATGTTCAGTGAACACAGGTTCACTTGGCTGTGAATTACTTCTAGCTGAGGATTTAAGAACTGAGGCACGACGGAGTGATTGGAGACGTGTTTGACATGCGGCGTCGAAAACTGAATTAGACGATGAGACAACATCTTGAGGAGCCGAACATGGACGCCTACGTTTCACGCGTGGATTCTAAAGATGGCAGTAGACATCGTAAACGGAATGATAATAAAAATATTAATGGAACGTACAAAGAGATGAGGCAAGACGTATGACATTAACCAGCCGTTATTCTAAATGGTAGAAAGGATCTAAAACATAATTCATATCCAGGCCCTTTCTTAAAAAAACTAATATACTACTGTATCATAAAATTAAAAAAGACGTAAATAACATAATAACAACATACCTGCATCAATCAGCAACAAACATATAAATGTAACCATAAAATCGGAAGATGACAACCCTGCAACATAATAAAAGAATGCAGTAAAAATTTGTGCCTAGCAAAAGAAAAAAAGGAACAATGAACACACCTACAAAGGAAACAGTGACATGAAAACATGCAACTCAGAAGATATTATAACGAAATAAACTTGATACACAACTAAGATATATGTTGAATAAAATACCCAAAAAGTATGCACAAAATGTAGAAGAGGACAACCAATATTTAATGTACTCCTATCCAGCTGCAAATAAGAGACATAATATCAGTAACATGAATGTTTTTAGATTAACAGCCAGATAAGTATTGGATGAAAAGAAATCCGTATGTCAAACTGTTTGCATAACACGCACGCGGAATATAAATGCAATGAATCTTTCTATATAAGGCAAGCAAATCCTAATAGTTTTTATAAAAACGATGTGATACCGATTTCATAAACTAACGTGAATTGTGATGAGCTAACAAACAATAATGATCATTAATACAACCTGTTGGATTAAAGGAAAAAAAAGTACAACCAATGAAATAGGGTGTTCAAAAAAAATTCTTGTTTCCAAGTTAATTTATGTCTAATAACAAAGATATGCACATAACTTCCAATGCATATAACACGAAATGAAAACCTTTCAAAGTATGCGAGTACAAAGAAGAAACAGAGCAATCAGGCAACCGAAAAACAACTAAGCCGAAATCAAGTAAAATCATTCTGCATCTTGACTGAAATCACAACCCAAAAGATATAAAACATTTCATCAAACACCTGATGTGCATCGCATTTTAGGTGACTGAAATCATGAAAGCAGAAGGTATAATAAATCTCTGCCAACACCAAACTCAAAAGATAGAAAACATTTCATCTAACACCTGGCGTGCATCGTATTTCGTTAGAGTGGAAAACAACTAAACAAAGACTACGATAGTATATGCAAACGTTACCTGATAATGCGAAGACCTACTACGATATTGTAATCTGTCAAAGAGATGCAGCAAAATACAAAATAACGGAAGAATCAGCAAGGAGCAGCAATCATTCATTCAAGCAGAAGGAAGATATAAAATGAGCAGTGAAGATCATGTCAAACCTGAGAAGGATGATGAGTTTAGGGGATGTGAGTACATAAAGTGTGCGTATGTTCCCCTTCCTAAGATGAGGATGATGGATGAAGATGATGGCACACTTCCCCAGACGAATCAAAATCCGTAGATGTGAAATGGACGGCCACAATTCTCCATTTCACTATTCATGAAGTTGGTTTTTTCATAATAGGGTAATTTTTAATCATTACATATTTATATTATAAAACATAATAAACACACCAAACTTTTTCTTAAAATCATCACATGCCATATTTGTCCCTAATGTCTTGTTTTTCAGTGTTTTCACGAGCTCACCCATCAAATGATCTATATTAATATAGAACAACTTCATTGTCAAGATCTTTTGCTTTTCTCTCTTTATCCCAATATTTGTCTATGTTAGCTTGTTAAATCAGTATACTGTTTGGTATCCAAACTTTTATTCATAGTGAAGCTCGTTTAAGGATATTACTTATTTTCTTGTACTTTTCCTTTGAAAAAGGGGGTGAATTGGTTCCTCTAAGGCCTCAAGACCATTGGAGGATAATGTTTTTGTTTGATTTGATTATTGTCCCTTTAACAGGATGTGTGCTCACTTTAGACAATTTCTAAAAACCTCTTAAGCTTTTATAAAATTAAACATTAAGCTAATCTCCTTTTTATATTCATCTCACACATCCTAAAAAATATTGACATCATTTGTACAACACTTCATCAATTGTTAAAGTTCTAGTTGCAGGTCCTATTAAACTTTCCCTCATTTAGACGCATGTTCATCCATGTGGACATTATCATGTAGGAGGTATGTTATTCTTCTCGCCCTATTATGCTATAAAATATATCACCAATGTGTGTACCAAAATATAAGGATGTTTAATTATTTCATATAACTGAATAAAATAACATTATTAGAATATAAAAATACAATAACATATAAGATTTTACAATAAGTAAAAAAATTATTAAAGTTCTTTAGGCCGTTAGGCATATCAACCTAAGCCCGAGCCAATGTTACTTCTACTTCCGTAGTCCATTTCCCAGTCTACGTATCATCCATTCTGGTGCGGCTGTTGTAACTTCAATCTTTTGGTATGTTTTATTTTATGGTTCTTGTTGGTGTTTTAGGAACAATATCGGATTTGGATTGAAATCATGTGTCGATAAAGATTGGTTGAGTTAGATTTGGGTCCACTCAACAAAGTGTGCATCAATTTCTATTTAGGGGCTGTAACATATGCCAGGACGTAAATGTTTTGGTCAAATTGATTGGTGTCGTTTGGGTTAATCTCTTGGTTAATATTTTGGATTGGAAGGATCATATAAATTCATGTTTGTATAAGAAGGTGTTTGATTTTGAGAGTAGAATATGCAATGTGTGAAGAAAAGATAATTTAATTAGTATTTATAGAATATAAGCTAAACCTTTAAATTAATTATAATTTATTCAACTAGCCATTCAAAAGCTTTTTTCTCTTTCCTGAATGCTCCAAAACTGGTGGCCACCTACATATTAATCCACCCAAGCGGCATAGAGTGTCGTGGGTGTGGGGCTGGCACCCCTCACTTACACTTACGTATTATTACATGTGGTATAAGTGTAAAGAATTTAGAAAAAAGTCTTTATATGCGAAAAAACTAATAATCCTTAAATAAATAGTCGATACTCTATTATAAGATTATATGTCACACCCCTGTTTATAGTAAAAAAAACACGAGTACAGAACAGACAGGATCATCATAACACATTGTTTGTTAATAGAGGTGTAATAAATGACATGAGCTAACGTGTCATGACATCACCTGACTTAAATGAAAACTTGTGTCGTGGTTAGTCAATTCAATGACAAACATAGCCAGAGAAGTATAATATGATAAATCTCACATCCCTAAACAAGACTAGGGAAAACACGCCCGAAAGTAATTATGTGCACAAAATTATCAAACCAAATAAGACTTAAAAAAGTAATAATTGTCTATCTAAAAATCCTTAATGGTCACCATAAAGGCACAAGCTCCTTCTACTCCTTAATGACGGTTATTATTTGAAAAGTAATCCTTGAAATGTCAACACATGGTTGGTGAGTTCGCAGGTTTAAATATAAATAAAAGATGTTGTGTTATAGTTGTAGGACATATGTGTAAATAGTTATAAGTAAGTAAAATCACATGCACATATAAGATTCACAACTAAGCCTAAAAACGTACACATAAACTTCTTGGATTATATTCACCCTAGGGTCTGCTCATGACCACTGTTAGTCCTAACTAATATAGTAACAAAGAAGGATGGGATGTCAACCCAATTGTACTATCTGTACATGTCCCTTGGCTTTTGATGTGCTCCAAATTATACATATAAGACACATCAATTGCAAATCAATTATTCATAAACTCTTACTGAAAATGATAATTTCATACTTAAATCGTTCATATTGTGTTTTCAGTCTTGGAAAATACAAAGATGAACGAAAGGATCTTAAAACAAAAGAAATTGAAGAAAAACAAGCTCTGAAATTCAAGCATGGGTCGTGCCTCATGAGGCATACCCCCATGCCCAGCCTGAAACACACTCATGTGCTAAACTCAACACACCCCCGTGTTTGTCAATCTGACAAAACAAAAAGTATGATTCCCTGACCCAAGGCACGGGGCGTGCCCCAGGAGGCATGGGGCCATACCCCACCACAAACACAGGGTAGTGCCTTGTTAAACACGGGGCCAAACCTGACAATATCTGAGCGTACGAGCCGACCAACTTTTACATACATTGTACTAGAACGGGTTCATGCTTTTTAGGCATGGAGAAGCGCTTAAACACTCCAGAAAGCCTATAAATAGGACTTCATTTGAAATTTTGAATGAGAACTTTTAGGAGGTGAAGTGTCGGTGTTCCCTCTCGGGAACCCAACCTTTGTAGGTCCTTAGAAGGTTTTGGAGGTTCGTTCAACACTTAGAAGAAGCTCGGGATCGTTTAACATCATCCATAGTAGATCACCAGTTCGATTATTCTAATTTAATGATGATTTCATTACTATGTTCTATCTTTTTTGTAATGTTCAAGCTCATTATGTGCTAAACTTCATTTGTTATCTTAATTTAGTGAAACCTTATATAACTTGTGATGAACTAATCTGTGGTTTATATAATGTTAAAGTTATGATAATCTTAGGAAAACTTTTTATGGGTAACATCTATATTTGAATGGGTAGTTATAAACTTTAGAATTATATTTATGAATGTCATACAAGGTTGAAAAACGTATGAACTATGGCAGTTGTTATGGTTTTCTAAAATTATTGGTATGTTAGAAAGGAACCTGATCAACTCTCTTTTTTTAATGTTAAGTTATGTTTTCATAAATCATATCTTAAAAGGTTACAGGAGATCTACCTACATTACTAGTGACTTTGATTGATCAGTACTGTAAGTTACTCATGTTGGTGTCCTAGTCACTACGGAGCTGGTAAATGAGAAATCCGCGTTGGCTCATGTTTATAAACATTAACATAATTACATTAATCAATATATTTAACCACACCACCAATTCATCACAGTTATATAAGTGTAATCCTGCCGAACCGGTTAAGGGATGGTCTATACAATCAGTCTCATAATGAGGTGAGTGTTAGAGCACTTAACAGATCAAATAGAGAACCGGGGTTTAAGAGTAAGATACAAAGAATATAAGTAAGTAAAGAGACAGAACTTAAGAATAATATATGTAAGGTTTTCAAGGATGATGTATATTAATCTGAAGTTCTCTTACAAGACTTATAATGCATAAGAAATAAGTTAGAAGACATTGAGATACTTTATATTACACCCTACAACTGGTCATACTTGGAAAGCTAGTTGGAACATTGAAAGACAACAAAATCAATGTAGAGTCAAAGGACAGATTGCCTTTTGACTAGTAACTATGACAAGCCATAGCTCGCATCCTAATATAATACAAAAAGGATAAAAGTACATAAAGTAGAAAGTTACAGATAAAGACCTTGATATATAGTTATAAAAGTATGGACCTTTTTACCAACTTATGCAAGTTGGTGAGTCTTCAGAGTTGCAGCGGAAAATCGGTCAACTTTTGTAAAAGTACATTAGAAAAAAGCACGTTCTTCTAAGTCTTTGGAAGAAATCAGTGTTCACTTTATTAGGCTTCGAAAGACTTCTTCTTTGAAGCTTCGAAAGACTTCATCTTTGGCTTCGAAAGATTTGGTCTTTAGCTTTGGGAAACATTATACCTAGAATATTTCTTGTGTTGAGTATAAAGCTTTCGTAAGAACTTTCAGCTTCGAAAGATTTTATACTTAGCATAATTCTCATACAAAGTATAAAACTTCCATAGCAGTTCTACTTGGTACTTGGTGCATGTAGAAAGCCGTTTGGTTGATTTGGTTGCATCAGCCTCTATATAAACATAACAAACTCCCCCTAGGTTAATGCTATCAAAACTAAGAAGATTGATCTTCAGTTTATTATCCTTATTAGGATCAAGGCCATTCATTTCTTCATTAGTTGGTCAACATCCCTCATACTTTCATAATATCTTCTCATGTTATGGAGATCATGCAGAGGTAGATCAAGTATGTATTGCCAGAAGTAGACATCTTGACCACCTTGATCTCTGATGACATACCATCTGTCCGGATTAGTAGCAAACCTCCAAGACGTGATGGGTCTTCCAGCTGTAAGAGGTTGTACTATGGTAGGAGTTGGTTGATCAGCTTCTTGTTGCACCTCCTCGGGATGTTCTTACTCATCCTGAGGTTTGGAAGTTGATGCCTTTTCTTCTTATTTACTTTCTTTGTAGCCATCCTTTTTTTCCTCCTTGGAGGGTTTAACTAAGAGGGATGGTCTTCAGTACCATGTTGTTCTGTTATGCCTCTCTCAGTTGGGTCCTCTTCCCTCACAGGTTCAGAATGAGAGAGAGTAGAACCCTACTGTGGATCGGAAGATAAAGTTAGATGTGAAGCAGCTGAAGGTCAGGTTGTGTTGTCTGTGGTTCAACCTTAACCTCAACCTCAAGAGGAGCTTGTCTTGGTGGAGAATGCAAGTCCACAAGCTCCCCCTTCTCAATCTTCTGCTTGATCACCCTAATGTGCTCATCCATTATGGATATAGACATTAGACCAATCCTCCTTCCGGAGAATCCATACAGCTTCAAGAAGTTCCTCATCCTTTGTCTGTCAGCAGACTTCTTTTGGCTCTTTTGGATGATGGCCCTTGACTTTGCAACTTCTTCCCTAATTTTTCCCAAGCAGCTTTTTGTTCATTTATGAACTGTAGTTCAAGCTGCTTAAGATACTCAAATTCAATGTATTCAAAAGAGAGGGGAAGAAGTGCATATGCCTGGTAGAGACCTGTGGCACTCAGGTAGTTGATCATGTTTTGTCTATCGGCTACTTTGTCTACCTGAGGTGGTTCAGCTCCCATAGTCTCTCTTTCATGGCATTTATTGAACTGGGAAGTGAGAAAGGGTATCCCGGTATAGTCTCTTTTGTCATCTTTCTTCATTGACTCGGAGGAGCAACTCTGCATCCTCTGCCTCCTTTCTCTCTTTGGTCAGCTCTAAGTCTGTCAGTTCATTTAACTCTTCTAAGGGAAGAGAGATGAGTTCATCAATGTTTTAGTTCCCGGTTCCCAGATAGTTCAATCTGGCAGCCCTCAAATCATCATTTTAAGTGTTTGGCCTGGGGGCTATCCTGATTGCAGCTTCTATGAATCCTAAGGAACTGGCTGAACTCTCTCTACTTAGCTTCCTCTTCCTCTCTCTTTCTTCCTCCTTAATATCCTAAGGAGCTAGTTTCCTTTTTCCCTTTATCACTCATAGGCCTTGGTGACTCAGGGTGGAAACAGCTTTGGCCTTTGCAGGACCGGTTAAGGGATGGTCAATACAATCAGTCTCATAATAAGGAGAGAGTTAGAGCACTTAACAGATCAAATAGGGAACTAGGGATTTGAGAGTTAGGATGCAAAGAACAAAAGTAAGTAAAGAGACAGAACCTAAGACAATATATATAAGGTTTTCAAGAATGATGTATATTAATCTCAAGTTCTCTTACAAGAGTTACAATGTATAAGAAATAAGTTACAAGACATTGAGATAATTTATACTACACTCTACAACCGGCCATACTTGGAAAGTTATATAAATATTAAGAAATAAGTTATATTTAACCGCATTGGCTCATGTTTATAAACATTAACATAATTTATCAATATAAACATTAACATAATTAGGATAATTTATCCGCGTTGGCTCATGTTTATAAACATTAACATAATTACATTAATCAATATATTTAACCACACCCGGCCATACTTGGAAAGTTAGTTAGAACATTGAAAGACAACAAAGTCAATGTAGAGTCAAAAGAAATATTGCCTTTTGACTAGTGACTATAATATGCCATAGCTCACATCCTAATATTATATAAAAAGGATAAAAGTACATAAAGTAGAAAGTTACAGGCAAAGACCTTAATGTATAGTTACAAAAGCATGGACCTTTTCACCAACTTATGCAAGTTGATGAGTCTTCAGAGTTGCAGTGGAAAGTTGGTCAGCTTTTCTAAAAGTACATTAGATAAAAGCATGTTCTTCTAAGTCTTTAGAATAAATTAGTCTTCACTTCATTAGGCTTCGGAAGACTTTGTCTTTGAAGCTTCTGAAGACTTCATCTTTGGCTTTGGAAGACTTTATACTTAGAATATTTCTTGTGTTGAGTATAAAGCTTCTGCAGAAACTTTTGGCTTCGGAAGATTTTATACTTAGCATAATTCTCATGTAAAGTATAAAACTTCTGTAGCAGTTCTACTTGGTACTTTGGTGCATGCATGCAGGAAGGCCTTTGGTTGCTTTGGTTGCATTAGCATCTATATAAACCTTACAAACTCCCCCTAGGCTGATTCTACCAAAACTGAGAAGGTATCTTTAGTTGATTAACCTTATTAGAGTCATGGCCATTCTTTTCTTCATTAGTTGGTGAGGATCCCTCACCATTCTTTTCTTCATTAGTTGGTCAGGATCCCTCAGACTTTCAAAATATCTTCTTACATCATGGAGAACATGTAAAGGTCGATCAAGTATGTCTTGCCAGAAATAGACATCTTGACCACCTTGATCTCTGATGACATACCATCTGTCTGTATTTGCAGCAAAGGTCTATGATAGGATGGGTCTTCCAGCTGTAAGAGGTTATACTATGGTAGGAGTTGGTTGGTCAACTTCTTGTTGCACCTCCTCAGGATGTTCTGACTCATCCTGAGGTTTAGAAGTGGATGCCTTTTTCTTCTTGCTTAATTTCTTTACAGCCATCCTTTTCTTCCTCTTTGGAGTGATTAACTGAGAGAGCTGGTCTTGAGTACCACGTTATTCTGTTATGCCTCTCTCAGTTGGGTCCTCTTCTCTTACAGGTTCAGAAGGAGAGAGAGTAGAACCACACTATGGATCAGAAGATAAAGTTGGCAATAAAGAAGCTAAAGGTCCAGGTTGTGTTGTATGTGGTTCAACCTTAACCTCAACCTCAAGAAGAACTAGGTTAGTGGAGATTGCAAGACCACAAGCTCTCCCCTTTTAATCTCTACTTGATCACCCTAATTTGCTCATCCATAAAGGATAGAGACATTGGACCAAGCCTCTTTCCAAAGAATCTATACAGCTTCAAGAAGCTCATCATCCTTTGTCTGTCAGCTGACTTCTTTTGGCTCTTTTTGATGATGGCCCTTGACTTTACAGCTTATTCACTTAATTTTCTCTTAGTAGCTTTTTGTTCATTTAAGAACATTAGTTCAAGCTGCTTAAGATATTCAAATTCAATGTATTCAAAGGAGAAGGGAAGAAGTGTAGATGCCTGGTAGAGAGCTTTGGCACTCAGGTAGTTGATCATGTTTTGTCTTTCAGCTTCTCTGTCTACCTGAGGTGATTCAGTTCCATAATCTCTCTTTCAGGACTTTCATGAACTAGGGAGAGAGGAGGAGCATCCTTATATAATCTCTTTTGTCTTCTTTGTTCTTTGACTTTGAGGAGCAACTCTCTATCCTCTGCCTCCTTCCTCTCTTTGTTCAACTCTAAGTCCGCCAGTTCATTTGACTCTTCTAAGGGAAGAGAGATGAGTTTAACAATGTTAAAGTTTCTGGTTCCTAGATAGTTCAATCTGGCAGCCTTAACTCATCATTTTAAGTGTTTGGACTGGGGGCTGACCTGATTGCAGCTTCCATGAAGCCTGAGGAACCAGATAAACTCTCTCCTCTTAGCTTCATCTTCCTCTCTCTTTCCTCCTCCTCAATCTCCTCAGGAGTCAGTTTCCTTTTCCCTTTGTCAATCACAGGCCTAGGTGACTCAGGGTGGAGAGAGCTTTAGCCTTTATTGCCTAATTTAGCAGTCAGGCTCTAGCCAGCGATAGGTTGTGAAGCACCTTCATCAATTGGTGCATCGCTGAGGGTACAGGATATTGTTGATGGAGTGCTTGACTCCGTGAAAATGCTCACAGGTTCATTCACTGGGCCTTCAGTCAAGGATTCCCCTTCAAAGCTAATCTTAGGGTCCACCTCAATATCCAGTTGACCAATGACATTGCTTGCTTACAATTGTCTTCTTCTATATCTTAGCTCCTCCATGATCCTTTCTTGAATTCTCTCAACCACTATGTCAGCTTGCCTGTTTTGACTTGGGTTGGCAAGTGGCATATTGATTAGAGAAAGGCTGTCATAGTAGTTCAAGGTCTGAAAATTGAAGACCTCCTGTTGTCCTTGAACTGTATGCAGTATGAGGGATCTTTTTTTATCATCATGCCTCCACCCATGTATTTCATTTGTAGCTCCAAAAGATGGGTGTGGCATTGCCCTTGGTATACCCTCCTCAAATAAGCTCCTGATAAGTGAGTCTACATTAATGTGAATTTGAGGAGGTTGTTGAGTCTAGACAATTGCAAGTAAGGTTAGTGAGCCCTCAATGTCCATACTCTGAGAAGGACTCCTAGGTTCTGTAATTGCAGCAACTTCCTCCCCCTTTTTGGTAGCATCAGCCACTTGCATAGGTGAGCTAGAGGTGAAGTCAATTACATGCTCAGGTTCTTGTGTTCCTAGTTGAATCCTTCTAAAGGGTCTCCTAACTAGTTGCTCCTTGAGATCAAAAATCTCAAGTTGTTGATCATTTACCCTTCTTTGCAAGGTAGTCACTTGAGACTTTAACTGACTAACCTTTGAGACTAAATAAGTGCATGTTTTGGAAAATTTTTGCACCTTTATTCTGAGATTCCCTCATATTCAATAGAAGAATCACTAGGGGATGAGATAGTTGGACCTAAGTCTTCTTCCTCATCACCAGCTTATTGTTCTTGGCTGCTAATTTTCCCCTGCTCACTGATAGCTTCAGTTGAAGTATCAATGGGCCGGGTTGCATGGTTGAGTTTTTAATGATGTAATCATTTTTAGAAGTAAAGGCCTCTTTGAAATGGATCTCCTGAACAGGTTCAGGAAGATCCACCTCAGTTGGGGATGGATGATGTAGGCTAGATATAGGGGACATAGGGGTACTCATCTCTCTTTGAGTAGGGAAGGATAAGAGAGACTCATGGTACTCACTTAGTGCTATATCTTCATCATCATAGAATTCTAGGTTGGACATTGGTATATTAAAATCTAAAGGCTAGGGATGGTAACTTTCCCTTAAAGGTTGTTCACTAGAGTGTTGAGACTCTAAGTGAAGGCTTAAGGCTTGTTGGGTCATGAGCTCATCAGCCTGAGCATGAGGAACCTCATGGCTGATTATTGGTGAGATGGGAGTGGTTTGCTCCTCAGGAGAAGTGGGAGCTCCAGTGTCTATTTCTTCCTGTGTAGGTGGTAATATAGGGGCCTGAACAGGTTGAATAACCTATGCAGGGGTTCATTTGGATCTTCTTTGGTAAGTGATTCTTTGGTAAGTGAGGGTTATTTGTGGTTGTGTGGGTGTTGTTGAAGTGGAAGGTGTGGGTTCAACACTAGCTGGTGCTGCTAGGTTGTCACCTTGAGCAATGAGATCTAAAATTTTAGGACCAGGGTTGTTTCTACCCCTGAGAAGCCCACAGTAGGCTTTCTCATTATTTTTAAGATGTTAGATTTTATCTGTCCCATTTTAAGAATATTACATGTTCCCCTCAACTGTGAGCCCAGTTCACCGTTGAGAATGTGCTGGACATATCTAGGAAACATGTAATGCTCTAAGGAGTCCAAGTTTACAAGCAAATTAGTATATACAAATTATGAATACCTGAACTTGATCCCATGAACCATTCCATGAACTATTAAGGAGAGATCCTCCAGAATTTGGTTCCATCCTCCATGTTTGTTAGACAAACTATGAATAACAACATGTAGGAGGGACTTTTATTGAGAGGAAACCTTCCTATTCTTGAAGGTTCTAACTGAGAAGTCTCCCTCATAGCCCATCCGTTCAAAAGAATGATTTACAATAGATTATGGAAAGGACACTTCACCTTCTTCACTAGCTATATGTGTGAGTTAATGGAGGTTGGGGTGATGAACAATGTCTTCCCCTGCACTGTGGCAGATAGTGCATTCTCCCCGTCCATGGTGACCTCTTGGCAGGTCCTCCAAAAGTCCAAAAGATGATCCTCATAAAGTGGAGCATCAATGGTAAGGGAGGTGAAGTAGTTGGAGAGTGAAAGAAAATGGCAATCCTCTGAGAAACTTGGATCTTTCTCAGAGCCTAACAGAGCAACCTGGTTGTGTTACCTGTGAAGCTGCATGGAGAAATCTGGTTGGTTTCTGCGGTTGAGGTTGGCCATTTATGGTAGCTTTGGAGTGAAGAAAGGTATGAAAAAAGACGGTGAGTGAGTTTTTAGGTTTAGAGAGGATTCAGATGAAGAAGATAGTGAAAGAGGCGGGAACCGTTGGGTATATTTATATAAAATGTACTTGAGACAAAGTTAATGCAAAAGGATAAACTTTGAAGTCCGGATGTCAGTCCTACCTCTGAAAAAGTGCCTAAAAAGGTAGTTTTCTTGGAAGTTGAGATTTCTTCCGAAGGTAATTTCTCTTTGGAAGATTTGTGAAAAATCTTCCGAAGCTAAAATTTGACTTCAGAAGATATTCCTAAGCTTAATGAAAAATGGCTTCTGAAGAAATTTTATTTAGGCAAATTCTCTTCCTAAGAGTATTTAGTCTCTGAAGAAATTGCATTTGGAAGAAATTTGTTCTTGAAATACATATAAGTACTTAGAAGCATATTTTGGCTTCGGAAGAAATATGAAATTTCTTCCGAAGGTAAATCTCCTTTAAGTAGTTATGTGTTTTGAAGACTTAAAATTCTTCTAAAGGCATTTTTAAGATCTTTCGAAGGGAAATACACTTGGTAATTTTCAAAATGCTAAGGAATATTATTTTTTTAAAACATTTCTTCCAAGATAAACTGGGCTTATGTAGGTAATTAAGTTAGACAACTTAGGACACACTTCCTTTTAGAAGTAATATAGATTAAGTTTTAAGAAAATCTATTCAAGGTTAATCATCCTAATAGCTGATATAAGATATTTAAATCTTTGTTCATCAAACACATTTGTGAACAGATCAGTATATTGTTTATTTGTATCAACCTTGATTAGTTTTATCAATCCCTTTTCATGATTATCTCTAATTAGATGATACGTGATATTGATGTGCTTTGTCCTTGAATGCGGCATAGGATTTTCTATGATAGAGATAGCACTATTGTTGTCTATGTGGATAGGAGTTTCTTTGATGTTGTATCCATAGTCCAGCATCTAATTTTTAATCCATAGTACTTGAGCACAGTAGCTTGCAGAAGCAATGTATTCAGCCTCATCAGTTGATGCAGATACACATGATTGTTTCTTACATTGCCATGAGACTATCCTTGCACTAAGGAATTGACATTCCCCAGATATGGACTTTGCAGTCATGTTGCAGCCATAATAGTCACTATCTATATAGGCATACAGATTGAAGCAAGGAGCCATTGCTGTCAGCATTTTGAACCACCAGCATCTCCTCCGAAAACAACTGACCCTCTATCAATTTTCTCAAAATTTTGAATCAACGAGTCATTTCCTGTCATGTGCCTGGAACAGCCACTATCAATGATCCATACATTTCTTTTGGTCTTCAGTCGTTCCGGCATATAAAAAGAGAATTAGTTACATTTGGAAACCCAAGCCTTATTGGTCTTGGGCTCTTCAAAATGAACTAAAGACAATGCAACAGTAATTGATCTTATACTGAGACTATAGGGATCACTTGCTATTGAAAATGAAGAATTTTCAGTCACATGGTCTTCATTTATCTTCCACACCATCTTTGGAAGATTAGACATAACCTTCAAAGCTTTGGAAGTTTTTATAACTTCGGATGTTTTGGAAATATACACTTTGGAGGATCTTGCTTTCACTTCAGCAAGCTTTAGTGCTTCGGAAGCATTTCTTTCTTCCAAGACCAAATTTTCTTCTGAAGGCAATTTTTCACTTGTCTTCATTTTCATTTTGGAACTTTTGAAAGAAACACTGATTTCTTCCGAAGCTTTCTTATTCTTGTTCTTCTCAGAAATCTTCTTCTTTATTATGTTCATAGTACATTTGGGATTGTAGATACAATCCTTAGCCAAATGAGAAGTACCGCCACACATAATACAGTCAAATTGCTTTCTTCTGAGAGTCTTCTTGTGAATAAAAGACTGAGTTTAATCACTTTCCATCTCCATTCCCATCTTTGAAGATGTTGTGGCAGGCCTCCTAAGGTGAAGCTTGCCTTTAGAGGTGGATGGTTCATGCTGTGTAGTAGTGTTACACAGCTGATTAGTCTTCATTCCTTCATAGGGATGAGTTGAACATGTACTTGAACTCTTGGCACAGGAGTTCAAAATTGTGTCCTTATTCTTTACCACTTCAAATCCTGCAGAGATAAAGACTTGTTTCTGCTTAGAGTTGAAGGTGGCCTTGATCTCCTGAGCTCTCTTTGATCTCTTTTTTGCTGCTCGCATCAAGTTCTTCCTCTTTGACTTAGTCATCCCTGACTTCTTCCTCTCCTCAGTAGTGTAGTGACCCTTGTTAGGATGATCTTCCTCACTCTTCCTAGATCCATCCTTCACTACCTCCTCTTCATCGTTTTTATTACTGGGATCTATGGATGGCAACTCATCTTGACTAGTTCCACACCTTGGAGATCTTACAGACAATAGAGTGTGTATGGAGGAGCTATCTAAGTAGATCCTAGTCCCTGTTTGTTCTCATAACACACTTTGGAATATAGGGATGAGGATATGATGTTCTTGAAGGTCTCTTCTTTAAGAACATGCTTCTCTACCTTGGCTTTACTAATCAGTAGCTCAGTCTGGCACTCAGTTAACTTAGTATTGAGATCTATGATTTGAATCCTGTAGTTGGTATGCTTATGTTTAAGAGTTGAAATGATTTTCTTTAAGTCTTCTATTTTTAACTTATACTCCTTTTTAGCTCTTTTGAAATCAGATTTACATATGTTCAAAGACTCAAGATCATATCTCATTTCTAAGTTATAGGACCTTTATCTATTTACTTTAGCAATGCATTCTGGGGTACAAACATGTTCCAGTACCTTGGCTTCATCTAGATCTGCCATCAGTGCTTAGTTTGGAGACACATCTTCTACCTGGAAGCTCCAATCAAAGCCTCCTTCTTCAACAGCAACTGTAGCTTGCTGCTTGGGCTTCTCAGTGTGTGAAACTCCTTTAGTGTAGTTTGGCTTGGGTTATGCTTGGCCACCATTTTTCATGGGTGACTTGCACTCCCTAGTAAAGTTTCCCATTTGGTTACAGTTATAACACTTCGCTTTGCTTTTATTCAGCCTAAACTTTCCACTAGATACATTGCTAGGAAACTTTCTCCATGTCCTCTTGTAGAACTTCTTAGCTCTGTAAGTGAGAAGAGCCATTTGTAAACTATCTCCATGTACTCCAGGTCATCTGGATGGATGCAGTCCAAGTCTTTAAGGGTGAAAAGAAAGTTATCTGTGCTTTCATCATGTGACATAAAGGCATGTGATAAGCTTGTCTCTTGGAATGGGCTTCCTTGGATGTAGCTCTTCTTTGGTGTCTCAGGGAAGGTGATGAAAGGGCCCTTAGGTGAGTTGTCAAGATAAGAGATGAAATGGTGTTATGGTTCTCTACAATCCCTTTTAACCATATGAAGGGTAGAACTCTGCTGATTGTCAGATTTGCCAGATGGATTTTGCATTTCATCTCCATCTGGTAACCACTGAGTATGCCATACAAATAGGTGAGAGTGAGGGTCTTAAGATTTTCAGTCCTCTTAATGACCACATAATAGTTTGTCCATTGTCTACGAGGAGAGGACATGAACTTTCTCATAATATCCTTATTCTCCAGTTTTACTCTAACATCCATCAGAGTATCCACAATCTTAATATACCTGAAGTATTGTTGAGTCATGGTTTCACCTGCTTTGAAGGTGAAGTTCTCAAACCGCTGCTTAAGAAGATCCTTCTGGTTTTCTCTTGCATCAGAAGAACCTTCATACATCAGCTTCAATGCATCCCAGAGGTGCTTGACAGTTTTGCACTTCTTGAAGCCTCTGTAGATGGCATTTGGAAGAGCAGCTTGGAGGGAAGTCATGGCTTTTTGATCTATATCTATTCTTTTTCTATCTTCTTCAGAATAGTCAACCACCTCTGTTAAAATCATGCCACCTCCAGCAATAGCTGAAGAGGTGCATGGAATGTAAGGTCCTTTAGTAATAGACTCCCACATCCTGCTATCTTGTAAATTAATGAAACCTTTCATTCTTAGGCACCAAGTATCAAAATCATTAGGAGTGATCAGTGGGGACTTTACCATGGTACCGGTTCCATAGCAGCCTTGGATGCTCCCATTTGAGATGTTAAGTGATTTGTCAGAACTGAGGAGATTTAAGATGGTGAGATCTTACAATCAAGAGCTTGGAATGCTCTGATACAAATTGCAGGACCGGTTAACGGATGGTCAATACAATCAGTCTCAAAATAAAGAGAGTGCTAGAGCACTTAACACATCAAATAGGGAACCGGGGTTTAAGAGTAAGATGTAAAGAACACAAGTAAGTAAAGAGACAGAACTTAGTAACAATATATATAAGGTTTTCAAGGATAATGTATATTAATCTCAAGTTCTCTTACAAGAGTTACAACACATAAGAACTAAGTTACAAGACACTGAGATACTTTATACTACACCGTACAACCGGCCATACTTGGAAAGCCAGTTGGAACATTGAAAGACAACAAAATCAATGTAGAGTCAAAAGGCAGTTGCCTTTTGACTAGTGACTATGACATGCCATAGCTCACATCCTAATATAATACAAAAAGGATAAAAGTACATAAAGTAGAAAGTTACAGAAAAAGACCTTAATGTATAGTTACAAAAGCATGGATCGTTTCACCAACTTACGTAAGTTGGTAAGTCTTCAGAGTTGCAGTGGAAAGTTGGTAAACTTTTGTAAAAGTACATCAAATAAAATCATGTTCTTTTAAGTCTTCGGAAGAAATCAGTCTTCACTTCACTAGGCTTCCGAAGATTTTGTCTTTGAAGCTTCGGAAGACTTCATCTTGGCTTCGAAAGACTTTATACTTAGAATATTTCTTAGGCTGACCCTAAACTTTATCTTTCACTATCTATATGGACCAATGAGCAATACCCTAAACTATATGCGCGGGGAAACTGGTGTTGGGCCTTTCTGATCTATGCTCTGATCACTGTATACAAGGCTGGCCCAGTCACCTAGGGCATGCTACAAAGGTCCGCCAATCTTAATTGATTGGCCCCGTGAGCACTATCAGGGTAGCTAACCCGCATCACAGTTGAGCTAATGACAACATGGTCGTACACCTCCTATATGCTTGCAAGACTTGTTAACTTTTTAATTAAGTTCCACTTCTCTTTATTATTTCTCTTTCATTATGTTAATGATAATACTTGCATTTATGATCATAGGCATACCACATAAGTCACACAATAATAATTACTATGACCATAGGCACAACTTATAATAATGCAAATATAATAGCAATTAAAAACCGTTAGTCAAATTTGGGTCAAACTCTAATGACTCTGTTTCACTCAGAATTTTAGAAAATAATCCAAGTGTTCTAGACGCATGAGCACTATGCAGGCGCATGAGGCCTGCTTAGACGCATGGGCACTATTTGGGCAATTTTAATACTTAGACATTTGGGGAATCCCAGACGCATGGGAACTATTTGGACGTTTGGTCCACACTTAGGCGTCTGAGTCAAAAACCTTAGACGCATGGGCTACTGTTCAGACACATAGGCTTACACTTAGATTTTCTAAGGAAATTTCCAGACGGTTGGTGCACTGTTTGGGTGGTTGGGCCCTGTTTAGGCATATAGGCTAACTTGGAACTTTCTAAGGCAATTTTAGGCGGTTGGGAGTACTGTTTAGGTGGTTGGGGGTACTGTTTCGGCGCATGGCCCTACTTAGAACATTTCTAAGGCTATTCTGGGCGCATGAGCCCTACGCATGGCCAACCTGTTGAACATATTTCTAAATTATTTCCAATCCCAAACATCATTATATCCTATCCTAAACTTGTTACACCCATTATAAACCTTAAATACAACTATAGAACATCATCATACAAGCATACATACTTACGGTATATGCATAATAGTTGTAAAAAGGTTTTGCATATATTTTCAGCCCTATGAAACTTTTAAAATAAGAGAAAACCGGGGTCTAGAGCTCACCTTTGCAACCCACATGTGACATCCGTCACCGAAAGGTCCGTCATTTAACGTGACCTCCGTTAACCTTTATGTGATCATTCATTCTTTATCATTATAAACTATTCGTGTGGTTATTATCTTTGCCTTATCATCATTTTGCTTGTGTCCTCGTCGTTAGCGTTGCCCTCATTGAAATCCTTACAATCAACGTTATCGTTATTATTAAACCTATAATTACTATTTGTTACTATTAATAATGATAAAACCATTTTAAGTTACTAATAACATCATTTACACTTTTATCATTAACATAACTAACCGAATTAAGGCCAATTTAACTAAAACAAACTTGGGAAATTGGGGATTAAAGTACAGGGACTAAAGTTGCTAAACCTAGAAACTTAGAAAGGGTATAAAACTCCCCCTTTTACCCATCTTATCCATTCACCCAATCTGCAACCACCAACCGCCGACCCCCTGCTCTCCGACTCTCCCTGCGGTTCCCCGGCCAAATCGCCACCACCGACCGCCCAAAGCCGACCCCACGCAGGTAGACAACCACCTTAGCTTTCTACTTCTCCTTATTTCTCCTTGTTGCGGTGGTTCGGGTAGTTTTGAGTGTCCCGAGCGAACGAACACAATTGAGGGTCCTTCTAGTGCTCAAATTGCTAATACATGTTAGAAATTGACTCCCAAATGTTCTGTGGTGCCATTTGAGTGGTCACACCAGCCGAAGGCTGCTGTGAGCACCCCAACACCCCTGTGACCTGCACGTGCGACTGAGTCCTGCCTGTGTTCTATCATGCGACTGAGCCATGCGACTGGCTGTGTCGTACGACTGGGCCATGCGGCTGAGTGTGTCGTGCGACTGAGTCATGCGAGTGAGTGTATGTGTGCGATTGAGTCAATGCGGATGAGTGTATGAATGCGACTGAGTCATGCGATTGTGTATGTCGTGCGATTGAGTCTATGCAGATGAACGTGTGCAATTGTGCGTGTATCGCACGACTGAATGCTGAGTTGCACGAATGAAGGTTGATTCGTGTGTATGGATGTTGAGTCGTACGATTGATTGTTGTGTGGTACGACTGGAGTTATTTGTGTGTGCATTTCCTTCTCGTGTGTGTGGTGTGTGTATGTCGTGTGATGTTAAGGTGCTATCGATACGGTCGCCATTGCTAATGACAATATTAAAGATAACACTATAAAACTTACTAACGTATAACAAATCTAATCAACACTAACTTTATTACAATTATCAAGAAATGATTTGTAACTACTAAAATTTACTAAGTATGTCTCTAGCAACAATGAAAACTTTACACTAATATCATCGGCAATGACGACGATTCCAAGTACTTCGATCTATATAAGGTCTAATACTTATGCCTACTTGTGTGTGTTCCGCGTGACCGAACCGATACAACCCGAACCGACCGAACATTACTATTTTCTTTAACGTATCATTAATGTTTAACAATAACTGATAATAGGTGTTTGACCGTTTATCGCTTACATCATTTGGAAACTTGATCATTCATACTTACCACTGAACAAGTGAGTTTCGTGGTCCCTTTTTATGCTTATTCAATACTTCAATTATTTACAAACATGGGGGACAAGTATGCTCACCCATTTTTATGTTTTACAACTTACATTCTCGGAATCAACGTGTTATTGTTTTGTGAGTACTTATCTGATACATACATGAGTCACTATGTGATACTTTCTTTACAACCATTTAATTTCGGTGTTGGAACCGACGGATAGGTATTGGTAGTACTACTGGGTTGACACCCCCATCCTTGTTTGTTGGTATACTAGTTGATACCAACATTGGCCAGGAACGGGCCCTCGGGTGAATATATTCTGACAAGATTCTGTGTGTGCATCATTAGGTTTGGTTGTAAAGCTCATGGTTATGTGATTTTGCTTACTTATAACTGTATACACGGTATTCCACAAAACTATTATGCAGCATCAATTTATTTACTATTTAAACCTACAAGCTCACCAACAAATTTTTGTTGACCATTTTGAGCATATCTTTTCAGGTGACAATGCTAATTGAAGATCTAGGTGTGCTGCCTTATTGGAGACCCTAGGATGCATTTTGAGACTATACAATACTTGCCAAACATTCGTTTGAAACATTGTTGGTCTGATTACATACAATTATTCTTTTGGATACTTGTTCCCAGGTTGTGGGAATTAGATTACAATGATACTATTTTTGGTTATGTGGTTCATTTACAAGTTTAGGCATATGGCTATGCTGTCGTGAATATTGACTAAGCACGACACAGGTCTCCTTTGTGTCGGGTGTCGTCATGACACGCTTTATCATCAATTACATATATTGCATCTCTATTGTTAATAATATGTTATGACGATCCCGTCCCGTTACATCCCCGTGTTTCCACTCTCAGCGAGGGTGTGACAGACTGGTATCAGAGCCATTGGTTATAGAGAATTAGGCAACTCACTTGACCTAGACTATAACCTAGGAACCTTAATGTAGAATGTATGCTAGGATTGGCTTGCATCTGGTATTACATGTACGTTCCTCTATACTTGTTCTTTATCTCTATGTCTTGTTATCTGACCATCCTGAGGAAGGCACTATTACTCTTACTCTTTCCTCACGGGATACCTTCTACTGGAATCTTCGGTTCCTATGAGCGCTGCATTATACTATTAGGTTGGGATACTCAACCTACAGCATTGATCTCGGGTAATGAGTCTGACCATGAGATAGCTATGCCTGAAGTCCCAAAAGAATAAGGGATATGCAACTTTGTTAGACCAATTGAGATTATATGCTTGGATTCTATTTGGTATGACGGACTACTATTGGAACACTATTGGTCCATGGACATGAGAACTTACATGATCTGTGCATGATGAATGGTGATAATACTATGATGTTAACTCGGGTAGGTGAAGCTGAGGGGGACCATGCAAGGCAAATTACCATTACGGGTGCACACGTAATTGCAATTTGCAGTGCATATGAAGCCTGGCTAATCTTACCATGAGGTAACGATCATGGTAGTACAAGTTTGCCATTCTATACCTTAGGACACTAAAATCATAATTCTAGTAAGGCTTTGTTGATGATGATAAAACTTTCATAACCTCTACTATTACTTAAGTCCTATTCTACGTGGAACCTTCATAGGATTTCAATTATGATATTAATCTTACTCTCTATGAAACATTACTCCGCCTAGGATTTCAGTAACTAGGGAGTTGACTAAATGCTTAGAATGAATGTGGACTTCAAAGAGTTGTAGAAGAGTGATGGTACTCTCCACACATGCATTACGTTGTTCATTGGTATGATCTTAAGGAAAATCGGATGTCATGTAACCGGTTTAATCATCGCTCTCAGTATATCGCAGATGTGGTGGGAACACTGCGGGGAACCCTATATATAAGCATCACCGATATACCAAGAATGTGCTTGAACTGGGCTACGTGATGATCTTGATTGACTGGAGCATGAAATATGGGAACTTGATGAGTGGAATTAAATGTGTATCTTAAAGTGACTAAAGTTTATATGTTTACTCCTTTTATGAATAGAAAATGTTGCCTCGGAGAGTCACCAGCAGTACAAGTCGCGAAGGTGAGACCCTAAGGGGCAGAGGTAGAGGTAGGCCACCAGGAACAGGTGGTGGTCCCGCCGGCAACAATCAGGGGACCGGAAACCCCGATATAGCTGCCATGATCGCTCAGCAGCTAGCCGCACTGATTCCAACGATAGTGACTCAAGTGAGCGACACTCTTCTGAATCATAACCTCCACGGGGATAACGATAATGACAACAAGCATAACCAAGGAACAGGGGAAGAGAATGAGAACGGTGGAACTACTGGCAATGAATCTGGGATTGTTAATACCAGACGGGGATGTTCATACAAGGAGTTTATGGCCTGTAAACCTAAAGAGTTTGATGGGAAAGGTGGGGCAATAGGCCTAACTAGATGGGTTGAGAAGATGGAGGCAGTGATTGATATAAGTGAATGCCTAGACAGTCAAAAGATTAAGTATGCCACGTGTTCACTGCAGGGCAAGGCACTAACTTAGTGGAACACACAAATTCAAGCAAGGGGAAGAGAATCAGCAATGCAGATGACTTGGGATGAGTTTAAAGCATTGATCACTGAAGAATATTGTCCACTCAATGAGATGCAGAAGTTGGAGCAGGAGTTCTGGAATCATGCTATGGTAGGAGCTGGGCACGCAGCTTACACTGATCGTTTTCATGAGTTGGCAAGACTGGTTCCACACCTGGTAACTCCGGAATCCAAGAGGATTGAAAGATACATTTGGGGACTTGTGCCTCAAATCCGAGCATTGGTAACAGCAGTAGCCCCTCCTACTATTCAGAGTACAATTTTGAAGGCTGGTACTTTAACAGATGAGATGGTGAGAACTGGGGTTCTGGGGAAAGGAGCTGAGAAGAGAAAGGATGTTGGGGAAGCGAGCAGGTCGAGTACCGAGAAGTTTGACAGACAACTAGGAACTTTGTGGCCGTGACACAAGGCAAGAGGGAATACGTCGGGCCGCACCCCAAATGTGATAGGTGTAACTTCCATCATCCTCCAGCGATGTAGTGTCGGGTGTGTGTGAACTGTAGACG
Organism: Flaveria linearis; assembly: GCA_024085815.1. Lineage (NCBI taxonomy): Eukaryota > Viridiplantae > Streptophyta > Magnoliopsida > Asterales > Asteraceae > Flaveria > Flaveria linearis. Next base: position 72,201,539 of record CM044010.1, on the reverse strand, counting down.
CCTGGTGCATCTTGCGAAAGACTGTAGAGTAGTGCCTAACCTGGTTGCGCCAGTTAATGCGGTTTACCCCGCAGGGAATGCTAGGGTTTGCTATGAGTGTGGAAACCCGGGTCACTATCGAAACATGTGCCCCAGACTGAATCGGGCGCCGGGTCAGTAAGGAAACAACCAACCATAAGTGATGGCCACAGCTGGTAATCAAGGCCAAGGGAATTAAGGAAATGCTGCCAGAGGACGTGCGTTCGTCATCGGAGCAAATGACGTCCGCCAAGGCCCGAATGTCGTTACGGGTACGTACTTGCTCAATCACCACTTCGCATCTATATTGTTTGATACTGGAGCAGACAATAGTTTTATATCCTCTGAATTTGCTCACATACTTGACTTGAACCCTAGTAGGCTAGAAACTAGCTACTCCGTAGAAATGGCCAACGGTATAATTGTACAGGCTAAAGAGATTATTAGAAAGTGCTCGATGATATTGGAAAACCATGCCTTTGATATAGACTTAATACCTTTTGAGCTGAGAAGTTTCGATGTGATTATGGGAATGGATTGGTTGTCAAAACACGGAGCTGAGATTGTCTGTCGGGAAAAAGTAGTATGAATCCCCATGCCAGACGGGGAGGTACTCAGGATTCAAGGAGAACGATCGGGGAGAACCCTAAAGCTTATCTCTTGCATGAAGACACATCGATGTTTATGAAAGCAGTGTTACGCGTTTCTAGCGCATGTAGTGGAAAAGAAATAAGGGGACAACAAGTTGGTAGATATTCCTGTAGTACAAGATTTTCCGGATGTATTCCCTGATGACTTGTCGGGTTTGCCTCCTCCATGACGGGTGGAATTTCGTATAGAGTTGGTTCCTGGAGCTACACCGGTAGCAAAGGCGCCGTATCGGTTAGCACCATCACAAATGTAAGAGTTATCTAGTCAATTACAGGAACTACTGGAGAAGGGTTTTATCCGGCCGAGTCACTCACCATAGGGATAAGTTCGTGATCGTATTCATGGATCTGATGAACCGAGTGTGCAAACCTTATTTGGATAAGTTCGTGATCGTATTCATAGATGATATACTTATCTACTCCCGATCGAAAGAGGACCATGAAGAACACCTTCGGGCAATACTGAGTCTATTACAAGAAGAGAAATTTTTCGCTAAGTTCTCGAAGTGCGAGTTTTGGCTTCGAGAAGTGAAATTTTTGGGACATGTAGTGAACGAAAATGGGATTCACATAGATCCTGGAAAGATTGAAGTGGTGAAGAAATGGGATGCACCCTAGACACCTTCAGAAATACTGCAATTCTTAGGATTGGCCGGATACTATCATCACTTCATCGCAAATTTTTCAAAGATCGCTCAACCATTAACACTGCTGACTCAGAAAAACAAGAAGTTTGATTGGGGACATGCACAAGAACAGGCCTTTCAAACATTGAAAGAAAAGTTATGCAATGCACCGATATTATCCCTCCCAGACGGAACTGATGATTTTGTGGTGTATTGCGATGCTTTAAATCAAGGATTGGGATGTGTGCTAATGCAGAAGGATAAGGTGATTGCCTACGCCTCACGAAAACTTAAGGTGCATGAAAAGAACTATACGACTTATGACCCAGAGTTAGGCGCTGTGGTATTTGCACTCAAGATATGGAGGCATTACTTGTATGGAACCAAATGCATTATTTACACGGATCATAAGAGCCTCCAACATATTCTGGATCAGAAGGAACTTAATATGCGTCAGCGATATTGGGTGGAACTACTTAGTGACTACGATTGTGAAATCCGGTATCATCCGGGGAAAGCGAACGTGGTGGCTGATGCTTTAAGCCGCAAAGAACGCGTGAAACCACTTCGTGCTCGAGCATTAGGATTGACTATTCAAACGAATCTGAAAGCCCAGATCCTAATTCCACAAAGTGAGGCGTTGAAAGAAGAGAACATTGCGGGAGAAGAATTTCGAGGGTTGGATAAACAGATGATTTACAAGGAAGATGGCTTACAGTATTTAATGGATCGTATATGGGTACCCAAATGGGGAGGGGTACGTAACCTAATCATGGATGAAGCGCACAAGACACGATATTCTGTTTAGCCTGGTGCAGACAAGATGTAACACGATCTTAAAGATCTGTATTGGTGGCTAGGCATGAAGAAAGACATTGCTATGTATGTAAGCCGATGCTTGACGTGCTCGAAAGTTAAAGCTGAACATCAGAAACCATCAGGATTACTGTAGCAACCGGAAGTTCCTGAATGGAAATGGGAAAACATAGCCATGGATTTTATTACCAAACTTCCTAGAACGAGTAGTGGGCACGACTCGATATGGGTTATAGTGGACTATATGATGAAGTCCGCTCATTTCTTACCAATCCGAGAAGACTACAAGATGAATAAGTTGGTGAGATTGTACATAAAGGAGATCGTGATAAGGCACGAAGTGCCGGTATCGATCATATCCGACTGTGACAGCCGATTTACTTCACGATTTTGGCAGACACAGAAGAAAGCGATGGGCACTCGATTAGATATGAGTATCGTCTATCACCCACAGACAGACGGTCAAAGTGAACGAACGATACAAACATTGGAAGACATGCTCAGGGCTTGTGTAATCGATTTTGGTGGTAGCTGGGACACTCATCTACCATTGATTGAGTTCTTTTACAACAACATCTACCATACGAGCATTGGATGGTCTCCATTTGAAGCATTGTATGGGAGGAAATGTAGATCTCCAGTTTGTTGGGTAGAGATTGGTGAAGCCAGCTGACAGGCCTAGAGATTTTTCAGGAAACAACAGATAAGATTTTCCAAATCAAAGACAGATTAAAAGCAGCCAGAGATCGCCAAAAGAGCTACGCCGACAACCGGCGGAAACCTCTGGATTGAACGTGGGATATCGCGTTCCACTTAAAGACTGTCTCTGGAAAGGAATTGTACGATTTGGAAAGAAAGGGAAGTTAGCCCCGAGATACGTAGGACCATTCGAAATCACAGAAAGAATCGGTCTGGTGGCATACCGATTAAGGTTGCCACCAGAACTCAGTGGTGTACACGATATGTTTCATGTATCGAACCTCAAGAAGTGCTTGGTGGATGAAACTCTTCACGTATCAATTGAGGAAATCAAGATTGACGAAAAGCTTCATTTTACAAAGAACCTATAGAGGTCATGGACCGAAACATCAAACGATTAAGGCGCAGCAAGATACCGATCGTCCGCGTGAGATGGAACTCCAAACGAGGACCAGAATTCACATGGAAAAGGGAAGACCAGATGAAACTCAAGTATTCGCACCTATTCGTGGATGACACTCTAGGACCTAACTCCAGCTGAATTTCGGGATGAAATTCTCTCAACTGGGGGATACTGTGACATCCGTCACCGAAAGGTCCGCCATTTAACGTGACCTCCGTTAACCTTTCTGTGATCATTCATTCTTTATCATTATAAACTATTTATGTGGTTATTATCTTTGCCTTATCATCATTTTGCTTGTGTCCTCGTCGTTTGCGTTGCCATCATTGAAATCCTTACAATCAACGTTATCGTTATTATTAAACCTATAACTATTATTTGTTATTATTAATAATGATAAAACCAATTTAAGTTACTAATAACATCATTTATACTTTTATCATTAACATAACTAACCGAATTAAGGTCAATTTTAACTAAAACAAACTTGGGAAATTGGGGGTTAAAGTACAGGGACTAAAGTTGCTAAACCTAGAAACTTAGAAAGGGTATAAAAACCCCCTTTTACCCATCTTATCCATTCACCCAATCTGCAACCACCAACCGCCGACCCCCCCTGCTCTTCGACTCTCCCTGCGGTTCCCCGGCCAAATCGCCACCACCGACCGCCCAAAGCCGACCCCACGCAGGTAGACAACCACCGTATCTTTCTACTTCTCCTTATTTCTCCTTCTTGTGGTGGTTCGGGTAGTTTTGAGTGTCCCGAGCGAACGAACACGATTGAGGGTCCTTCGAGTGCTCAAATTGCTAATACATGTTAGAAATCGACTCCCAAATGTTCTGTGGTGCCATTTGAGTGGTCACAACGGCCGAAGGCTGCTGTGACAACCCTGACACCCCTGTGACCTGCGCGTGCGACTGAGTCCTGCCTGTGTTCTGTCATGCGACTGAGCCATGTGACTAGCTGTGTCGTACGATAGGGCCACGCGGTTGAGTGTGTCATGCGACTGAGTCATGCGAGTGAGTGTATGTGTGCGATTGAGTCAATGCGGATGAGTGTATGAATGCGACTGAGTCACGCGATTGTATGTGTCGTGCGAACGTGTGCGATTGTGCGTGTATCGCACGACTGAATGTTGAGTCGCACGAATGAAGGTTGATTCGTGCGTATGGATGTTGAGTCGTGCGATTGATTGTTGTGCGATACGACTGAAGTTATTTGTGTGTGCATTTCCTTCTCGTGTGTGTGGTGTGTGTATGTCGTGTGTTGTTAAGGTGACATCGATACGCTCGCTATTGCTAATGACAATATTAAAGATAAGACTATAAAACTTACTAACGTATCACAAATTTAATCAACGCTAATGTTATTACAAGTATCAAGAAATGATTTGTAACTACTAAAATTTACTAAGTACATCTCTAACAACAATGAAAACTTTACACTAATATCATCGGCAATGACGACGATTCCAAGTACTTGGATCTATATAAGGTCTAATACTTATGTCTACTTGTGTGTGTTCCATGTGACCGAACCGATACAACCCGAACCGACCGAAAATTACTATTTTCTTTAACGTATTATTAATGTTAAACCATAACTGATAATAGGTGTTTGACCGTTTATCGCTTACATCATTTGGAAACTTGATCATTCATACTTACCACCGAACAAGTGAGTTTTGTGGCCCCTTTTTATGCTTATTCAATACTTAAATCATTTACAAACATGGGGGAAAAGTATGCTCACCCATTTTTATATTGTACAACTTATATTCTCGGAATCAACGTGTTACTGTTTTGTGAGTACTTATCCGATACATACATGAGTCGCTGTGTGGTACTTTCTTTACAACCATTTAATTCCGGTGTTGGAACCGACAGATAGGTATTGGTAGTACTACTGGGTTGACACCCCCATCCTTGTTTGTTGGTATACTAGTTGGTACCAACAGTGGCCAGGAACGGGCCCTTGGGTGAATATATTCTGACAAGATTCTGTGTGTACGTCATTAGGTTTGGATGTAAAGCTCATGGTTATGTGATTTTGTTTACTTATAACTGTATACACGGTATTCTATAAAACTATTATGCAGCATCAATTTATATACTATTTAAACCTGCGAGCTCACCAACAAATTTTTATTCACCATTTTGAGCATATCTTTTCAGGTGACAATGCTAATTGAAGATCTAGGTATGCTGCCTTAGTGGAGACCCTAGGATGCATTTTGAGACTATACAATACTTGCCAAACATTCTTTTGAAACATTGTTGGTCTGATTACATACAATTATTCTTTTGGATACTTGTTCCCGGGTTGTGGGAATTACATTCCAATGATACTATTTTTGGTTATATGGTTCATTTACAAGTTTATGCATATGGCTATGTTGTCGTGAATATTGACTAAACACGACACAAGTCTCCTTTCTATCGGGTGTCGTCATGACACGCTTTATCATCAATTACATATATTGCATCTCTATTGTTAACAATGTGTTTTGACGATCTCGTCCCGTTACATCCCCGTGTTTCCGCTCTCAGCAGGGGTGTGACACCACAAGTGTTTTTTCTTCCAAACTTGTGTTCACAAGAGTTTTAAACTCCTAAACAAGCATAACACATCACCAAAACACAAATAACACTTAGAAATCGGTTATCTAAAGTATAGAACCTCCAAAATCCGAACCAATTAGCACAAAATACTTACCTTCGAATTTCTTCTTCTTCTTCTCTTTAGAACCCGAAAGCTTTCTCCTCCTTCTCTCTCTAAAATCGACAGAAAGGTGAAAAGTAGCATGGCATGGGCGGCCATGCCACTTTTGTACAAAAATTATAAAAGACTTTGTACTTTGGACATGTTTAACCCCTCACTTTGGCTTAAATTAAAGTTTCCACTTTTATCCTTCATTTTACCACTCTTTATATTATTCGGGTGTTACAGCTAGTGGTTCAGTCGTGTGACTGGTCCATAAGCATGGTCCATTAGCATGAATAACCATAAGACTAAGTCAAACACATTCCTGAATCATTATTAACTCAGAACTATGTATAACTACTACAAACCTACATATAATATTCATTTAAGCGTGTATTCATAAACATTATAAGAACACTACACATTCAATAGTAAATAGACATTCAAACACATATCATTTCATTACAAAACTATTGTATTACACATATGTAAGAATGAAAGATATAAACATTAAAGTACAATGAACTAGGGACATCATGTATCAACAAACTCCCCCTTGGACCTAGTTCTCTCTAGTAACATTCTTCACACACTCAGCAAACTTTTTCAGTTTTTCTTCTTTTCTGACCCCCGTATGTATTTCAAACATGAAGCCCAATCTGATGACATGCTGGAATTGAAGAGCTTGCACTATGTCCAGAGTGTCATAGAACAGTGGCTACTTGTATAATATGTATACATCATCCTCAGACAAGTTGATAAGCTATATTGGGTCAAACACCCTGATAGTCTTAATCTTTTCACCATAAGAGTCCACAACAGCAGCAAGTAGATCCATGTGTTCCTTGGCTACTTCAATCGTAACATTTCCCAGATTCTCAGTCTTTAGCTTTGTTGGATTAGCTCGGTGTTATTGTATTGAACGCCAGATGATCCTGACATTTCACTTCTAGAAGACCCACTCTGAGAATTTCCAGACATGTTTGATACAAACACTATTTGAAGAGGTGCTCCTGATGAGATTGGGTAGGAGCAACATTATACAGTGATGGATTCTATGTGTATGACCCCTTCTTGGACTTGTACTTTAGTCTCAGCTCCTCCTCCCTCAGCTTCAAGATAAAATCATTGATGTCTAGAGTGGCTAAAGTATCATTCTATCTCAGATTAGAAACAAAGGGATCCCATTTATCCGGCAATCCATCAGCAAAACTTGGAACTTTATCTTCCATTGAAGTAGTTACCCCCATGTGTGTGCAACTCACTCATCCAATGATAAAATCTTTCTATAATGTCATCCAAGCATTCATTTCTGATGGATGAGAAGTTGTCAAATTCCTTCTTGAGAGCTTTGGCCTTCAGTGCCTTTAAAGTTGCATTACCATCATATCGCTTTTCAAAAGCTGACCACAGCTTCTTGGGCTGTTTATGTTCTGAAAATTGATGGAAAATGTCCTTAGGAATAGACTGTGTCAGTGAAGCATAGGCTTTCTTCTCAGTATTTCATGCAACCTTTTACACATCATTCATCCCACTCAAAGTCAGCTTAACACCATTTGCTCCAACAGGTGTAGAGTAACCCGTTTAAATAGTAATCCACAAGTTCGGGTCTACTCCTTTAAGGTAAATCTCAAACCGTTGTTTCCATTGAGGGTATTCATCCAAAGTCAATAATTTTGGAGGCTTGTTGTGATTTCCAATTTCATTCTCCAATAGTAACAGATTCTGGATTCGTGAGTCCTTCCCAGTAGTAAACGCGGTGTTCTATCATCCATGTTGTCAACACTTGAGGTTACCCAAAGTCAACTGCTCAAACTTGAAACACTTATGCGACTGAGTCAATCGTGCGATTGAACAATGCGAATGAGTTCAATCGTACGAATAGAGAGTGCGAATGGATTCAATCATACGATTCAAGTCAATCGTGCGATTGGGTATGCGACTGAGTCAATCGTGCGATTGAATTGAATGATTGGGTTTCAGTCGTGCGATTGAGCCAATCGTGTGACTGAGACTGCTGAATTTCAAAAATTCGAGATTTTAAACACTTTTAGACTCAAAAAGATTTTGCACAAACCCTAACCTGTTGTAAGTCGAAAAGTTCAAAACTTTTGAATCATGCACATGTCAAAAACTCATTTTGTATAAAAAACAAGGATTTTTGAATAGAAAACGTTAATTTTAACCAAAAATCTGATCGAATCCATGAAGAATCAAGAGCCTATGGCTCTGCTACCACTTGTTAGGAACGTGTATGACGGAGTACTAATAGATTCAACGTATAACCAGATCAAATAGTGCAGAATCCTATTGGATTGGTGATCCAATCAGTGAGAACGAAAAAACCCGAATCGATCTAACAATAGAACAACGTTAAGAATGATTAGAAAATGATCCGGGATGAACTATGAACTTGGATGGACGAGATAGAACTCTCTAGACGGCTAGGGTATGAAAGAATTTAAAGTGTTCTATTTTTCCGCTAATTAAGTGGTATTTATAGGTTGTAGTATCCAGTCATATGACTGAGCCATTAGCATGGTTCAATCGTGCGACTGAGCCTTGCGATTCATTCATACTCACGACTGAACTATAATATTTATTCAATCATGCGACTGAGCCAGTCCCATGACTCATTCGTGCGACTGAGCCAGTGGTTCAGTCGTACGACTAGTCCATAATCATGGTCCATTAGCATGAATAAGCATAAGACTAAGTCAAACATATCCTGAATCGTTATTAACTCAGTTCTATGTATAACTACTACAAACCTATATATAATATTCATTTAAGCGTGTATTCATAAACACTATAAGAACACTACATATTCAATAGTAAATAGACATTCAAACACATATCATTTCATTACAAAACTATTGTATTACACATATGTAAGAATGAAAGACATAAACATTAAAGTACAATGAACTAGGGACATCATGTATCAACAGATTTATGTAAATTGGTAATTTTATGAATGAACGAGTCTTAAAAGATTGTTCTTTGGTTATCACTTTAATCAAAAGTAAAATCTTGAACATTACGTCTTTACTAACCGCAGTTTAAACTTATCAATTATTGATCTCATGGAATTAGAAACCTGGAAGTGATGAGTTTTCCATTAATTAGTAATTTCGTTTCAAAGTTCATTGCCTTTTGCATTAGTATTCTAGAAAGCATTCAAAGTTTTAATTTTTAATCTTAAAATTATGTATTTAATTAAATTGAGATTTAATTGCTAAACACTTTCCACAAAATCCTTGTGGATATGACATTACTTACCTTTACATATCAAAATTAGCTAAGACCGATGTGTTAAATTGTTTTTGATTGAGTCTCAACAACCGGATGAAAATGACGTCGTTGTTGGGGAATCAGTGCCCTTAATGTTTAATTATTTTTAATTGCTTTTATTAAAATTTAGAAAAAACCCAAAATGATTTTGATTTCTATTTTTCTTTTTAATTTGTTTTCTTGTTTTGTATTACGTGTGGTATTTTGTATTTTATTATTTGCAGGTAACAATTACGTTCATGCATACAACATTTTCAGAAAAAATCTTTCCATTACAAGTTGATCGAGAAATCAAGAAGACTGCAAGGGAGAATCGTGTTTCACAAGGCATCATCTTCAAGAACTTCTCAACTTCATGGATATACAAGATCTGAAGAAGGTACTTCATCAACAACGGTTCACTGGATTCTAAATAGACTTTCAAGAAAACCTAAAAGTAATCAGTCAAGAATGATTAACAATCCCGAAAATCAAGTAGGGCTACAACCTAATCAATCGTTAGGGGATATTCCACCACTATGGTTCTCTCAACATAATAACCCCCACCTCAACCATAACCAATTCAACCTTAACCTCATGAACTGATCCCTATAAACAAGGTGTGCAAAACAAACCTCATCCCATGAACTTCCAACCAACTCTAAATTTCAGGGTTCGTAATCTAAGTTTTCAACACAACGTGGAGGGAAGTCATCAACACAATGAAGAATAATCTTCAGATAAAGGAAGCCACCATACTATATATGTGGATGAGTGGATTGAAGATCAAGTTAAGATGAATATGGGAACCAATTAGGTTATTAAAACCGTCAACCAAATCAGGTTGGGGTGGTTATGCTCAACCACTCATTCCAAACAACATGGGTGGCCAACCATTTAATGGCATGTCTGCTAATCCAGGAGCTCAACACTATGTACCCGTGCATGGCATGGATAGTCACTTCCATCCTACTAATGCTATTAATCTATTTCCTATAGTTCCACCAACATAACGAGGAAGAGCTTATGAAGTCCAACCATAATGTTTAGTAATTCTCCCTCATTTCCATGGAACGACAACCAAAGAATCATACTTGCACGTATTCGAGTTTGAGGCATCATGTAGTACCACTGGGGGCCAAGAGTTTTCACCACATGAAGTTAAATTGGTTCTTTTCCAATTTACCTTAACAGACAAGGAAAAACAATATCTCTTATCTCTACCATCCATGAGTATTCATACATGGGTACAAATGTAACAATACTTTCTAGACGAATTCTGCACTTCTTAAAGGACAAGTGATGCTCGACGAGCCATTCGAGGCTTTACACGACAATCAGGTGAGCAATTCCATGAAACCTTTCATTCATTCAAGAAAATCTTGAGAACATGTCCACATCATGGGATAGGTAAGTGGGAGTTGATATCGCCTTTTATAATGGGCTATCACCAGAATATGTAAGAAATATGAATTCTATAAGCGCAAGAACATTCACCTTTGAACCATGGGGACGATGATTGGAACATATTATAAAGGATGAGCAAAATCTCCAAGAAGCGTGCACAATTGGAGGTCAAGAGGTGTAAGTGTGAAGACGGTAACTGATCATGTGGTCATGAATAGAATTCTAGCCCTAAATCGAGAAATTACAAGTCTCAAAGTTGGGAAAATTGGTGTGTTGCATATATCTAGAAAATGTGATATGTTTAATGACATTGGTTATTCATGAGGAACATGTTACCTAAATTTGGGAAAGAGTGAAGAAGTGCATCAAATAACAGGCCAGAGAGAAAGGAAGACTTATGACATGAATTCTAACATATATAATCCTAGCCTTAGAAATCATCCTAACCTTATATTTAGTAATACCACTAACCAAATGAATCCTCTATTTCGAGTGCAAAATCAAGAAAGAAATCAATACCAAGGCTGAAAACTGGGATAAAATCAAGGTGATTATCAAAGAAATAACAACAAATGAATCAACAACATCAACAAGGGGCTTCAACAAGTAATGGTAATGACAATGCTATTCTAACAGTAATCCAAGATCCAGATAAAGATATGAAGGAATTCAAACAATTTAAAGAAGTGCAAGAAAACACCAATGAGACTATTGCCAAGTAGTTGGCATAATTAGCGAACAATGGTCCGGAAGAGAACCTAGGAAGCTTCCAAGTGACACAACTAAAAACCCTCAACATCATACATCAAGTTCAAAGAATGCTCACATGCGATAGGCAAGTATTTTAAAAGTGGTAAAGTTTATGACAATAAGGTTGTACCACCACCACATTTGAAAGAAGGAGTGGTGATAGACCTAGGTGAAAATGAAGGTGATCCAAAACATACATCATCAAAAACAATAAAAAAGTAACTTTTCAAGAACCATTAAAAGAAAAATCACAACCGAACAAACATACTTTTCAACAAAAGGGGGTTGAGGCTAATACCATCACTTTTAAAAGAACCAAATAAACTACATCCTAAAAAATAAGGCACTCAACTAAAAGATTTGGGAAGTTTTTAAATAGATTAAGGTCAATCTACCATTAATTGATTAATTAACCAAGTTCCGGCTTATGCCAAATATTTGAAAGAACTTTGCACCCAAAAACGTTTAGCACAAACTACCAAAACAACTTGATTTTACCGATAATGTGAATGTCGTTTTAATGGGTGCACTTTCACCAAAACTTCATGATCCAGGAGCACCTATAATATTAATTCAAATTTGTGACTTTAAAATCAATAAGGCTTTCCTTGCTCTTAGAGCAAGTGTGAGTATTTTATCCGGATGTTTTTATTATCAATACGACATTGGACAATTACAAAAGGCAAACACCACTATGGTGTTAGCAAATTTCTCCCTCAAACTTCCATTGAATAGTAACCAATATTATAGTAAAGGTGGGAGATTTCTATTACCCAGTTAGTTTCCTTATATTAGATTATCCAAGTCCTACAAATGAGAAGCAACCCAATGCATGTTATTTTGGGAAGACCATTTTTTAAAACTTCTCAATGCCTGATCAACCGTCTTGGTTTTAAAAAGTGCGCCTTAGGCGTGCCTAGGCACGAGACGCACTGAGGCGCAAGGCCATGCGCTTTTTGTAACATAAGGCGCGAGCTGTACAAACGGCGCACCTGAGGCTCGATTTTTGGCAAAAACCTAGCCTGAGGCGCAGGTGAGGCGCGCGCCTCATGTGCATGGACATTTTTGTGCAGATTGGTGTTGTACAGCAAGCTTTTTAGGTTGTATTTCACATGTCAAAACATATATAAACCTCATTTATAGCTAAACTTTGGGTAGGAAGGCTAAAAACTTATGATATATATAAAAAAGATATATAATAATTTTGTGCCTTGCATACGAAAATGCCACCGCTTTTGCGCTTTGCACTTTACGCCTCGGTTTTGGACCTCGTCGCCTTGGTGCGCTTCTCGGTTTTTAATACCACGTCAACCGTATGAATGGCACAACTGATATGGCCTTTGGTAGTAGAAGATTGCGGCTAAATGTATTTTTACGATGAATGTTTCATGATGGACATCATTAAAGAGAGTAATTCTCATGAAAATAAGGATGACATCACTGAGCCTTATGTCCTATGTGACAGTGAATAAGTGGAGCTGAAAATTAACTTAGAAGAATAATACTATAAATGTGAAGTGATGGCTATGAAGGAATGTAAACCAACATGGACGCACCAAGTTTAAAGCTTGCCAGATCATATTGACACTCATTTAAAGCCTTCACTAATATCACCACCACAAGTTGAATTAAAGGAATTATCTAAACATTTGAAATATGCTTTTATAGTTGATAACAATACTTTACGGTGATCATTGCATATAATTTGACTAAGGAATAAGAACCGGCCTTGATGGAGGTGTTAATTGCTCACAAAGCATCCATCGGATGGACCATTGCTCATTTGAAAGGAATAAGCTCGTCGATTGTCATGCATAAGATCATCACTGAAGAAGGAGCAAAACCAGCACGGGATACACAAAGAAGATTGAACCTTAACATGAGATAAGTTGTCAAAAAGGGGGTATTGAAGTGGCTTGATGCAGTAACAATTTACCTAATATCGGATAGTACACGAGTAAGTCCATAACATACCGTCCCAAAGAAAGCCAGAATTCAAATAGTGAAACATGACCAAGGTAACGAGATAGCCACTCGACCGGTAACCGGGTGGCTTATTTGCATTGATTATTGAAAATTAAATACTACAACGTCTAAAGGTCATTTTCCATTACCTTTCATAGATCAGATAGTCAAAAGGCTCGCAGGTTAGAAATTCTATAGTTTTTTGAATGGTCATTCCAGTTACAACCAAATTGCAATTCATCTAGATGATCGACAAAAGACTACTTTTACTTGTTCATATGGGGCATTCGCATTTAGGTGAATACCTTTTGGATTATGTAACACTCCGACCACATTTCACAGGTGCATGATGAGTATCTTCTCAGATATGGTCGGGGAGTCTTTGGAAATCATCATGGATGATTTCTCCATTTTTGGCACATTATTTAAAATATGTCTAACTCAATTAACTAAAGTCTTGAAAAGATATGTTCAAACTAATTTGGTGCTAAGTTGGGAAAAGAGCCACCTTATGGTTCACGAGGGGATAATGTTGGGTAACGTGATTTCAAGTAGGAGGATTGAGGTTGATCATTTAAAAATTCAAATCATATCTACCTTACCTCCCACTACAAACATATAAGGGGTACGTTCTTTCTCAGGACATGATAAATTTTATCGAAGGTTCATTAAAAATTTTAGTGTTGTTACAAAAACTATGTGCAATCTTTTTAAAAGATGCTCCTTTTGTTTTTTATGACTAATGTTTACAATCATTTAATGTGTTAAAACAAAAGTTAATTGAGGCTCCAATTTTACAATCACCAGATTGGTCTTTACCTTCTGATTCATGTGTGATGCAATTGATTACGTAGTCGGGGTGGTTTTGGGACAAGGAGTTTACAAGAAACACGTAGCAATGTTTTATGCAAGTAAAACTCATTTTGATGCGTAGTTGAACTATACAACCATAAAAAGACCTTGGAAAAATTTAGATCTTATATTTAGGGAAGTAAAGTTATCATGTATACTGATCATAATACAGTGAGATACATAATGGAAAAGAAGGATGCCAAATCGAGACTAATCCAATGGATTCTGCTATTACAAGAATTTAATTTAGAAATCACGTGACAACAAAGGAAGTAATAATATGGTGGCCGTCCACTTCTCACGTGTGATACGCAACAATAATATCCCGAGTGAAGACATTAAAGAAACATTCATGCATTTGTTGTCAATTTCAACTACACCATGGTATGCTAACTTCAGTAATTACTTGGTTGCAGGAACACTTTTCGACCATTGGACCAAGAAGAAAATGAAACAATTCATGGCACAAGCAAAACATTATATTTGGGATAAACCAGATCTATTCAAAGTAGGAGTTGATCAGATTATCAAGCGATATGTCCCGGATGATGAGATTCAATCTAACCTAGGTCACTTACATGCTTCTTCATGTGGTGGTCATTATAGTGGCCAGAAAACAAGTTACAAAGTTTTATCCTGTGGATTTTGTTGGTACACCATATTTAAAGATGCGTTGATTTTTCTAAAACATGTATAAATTTCTAAAAGTTGGGTAGTATCTCAAAATCTAATAAGATGCCGATGCAATCGATCCTTATGGTAGACGTCTTTGATCATTAGGGAACTGTATTCATCAGATAATTCTCTAATTCATTTGGTAATTTATACATTTTGTTAGTAGTTGATTGTTTTTCTAAATAGATATAACCAAGATCACACTTGATTCGTAAGTTTGTTTAATCTAACATTTTTGCATGTTTTGGACTTCCTCGTGTGATCAGAAGTGATATGTGTTCACATATTTGAAAATTTTCAAATTTGGCAAACTACTTAAAAGTATGGCGTTGACCAATGGATTGCCACCCCTTACCATTCACAAACAAGTGGTCTAGTCGAGGTGTCTGTTGGAGCATATATAGTCATATATAGTGTGTCCGTCGCTTGACGAATAGTCTAGGCTTAATGTTATACACCTTGTAAAAACATGAAACTGGGTCATTCGTAGGAGCACGACTGAGTCATGCTAATGGACCAGTCGTGCGACTGAGAGATGCGATTGGGACATTCGTAAGACTGAGCCATAAGAATGGTCCAGTCGTACGATTGAACCATACGTATGGTCCAATCGCACGAATGGGCCCAGTCGCATCTAATATGGACCGAGGCCTATATATACCAGTTTCAGTGTGTAGAAACCTAAGGGTTGTGATAGTGTGCCCGGCGCCCAGGCGCTGCCGGATGAGAGGGGAGATCATGCTCGATCTCCCCTTGCCAAAAGTCTTGATTCTTAAGTTGTAACGAGCTTAAAATCGTTATGTTTTATCAATAAAATCATTCAATTATTGTTCGTGTTATTGATTGTCTTTTGGTTTTTATCCTTCCGTCAAGAACGTGCTAGGATGTTTACCGATCCAGTGACTTAACAATTGGTATCAGAGCCAGGTTACTGCTAGTATGATCTAACAATCATTCTAGCAACCCGAGCTCTTGATTTCTGGATCAAAGTTCAGTTCTTTGACGTTAAACACACTTCGTGTTCTTCGTGTTCATCTTGTTTTGCTCAAATCTCATTGCGCGTGATGTTTATTTGTTAAAAGCGGACTCGGAATCTTCTTCAGATCATAAAACGAATCCGATGGTACAATTATTGTGCTGTGTCTCGTCCAAATCATCGGATTAGGGTTTTTCAGCCTTGTGGCAGCTGCAGATCTGGTTTTCTGCGTTCAGACCCGTTCATGCGACTGGGCCATGCGTCTGGGCCTCATTCGCACGACTGAACCACTCGTATGTCCATTCGTACAAATGAACCTTCAGTCGCACGACTGACCCTTTCGTGTACTTCAGTCGCCCGACTGACCCATTCGTGTTATCCATTCGTACTACTGAACCATTCGGAGTGTCCATTCGCACGAATCACCCATTCGCACGTATGTCTTCATTCGTCTGTTTCAGTCGCACGAATGAGCTATGTACCAGACCAAAAAAAAAGAGTTTGGAACAGCTTCTTGCACCAATTTTTCCCTAAACCATTTTTATCAGTCGGGAAGCCTTCTGAAAAATTTTGGTAAATAAAATTTTTTGGGGAAATTTATCGGGTCATTTTCGGTTTATGTTCGGGTCGATAGTGAAGATTGTCCTGGAGAGTCTATGCAAGAATTGAGGATGAGCAAAGCACATTCACCCTGAGTTTCTTATGTCAAACAAGTTCGATGGATACCCCATTATTCGTTGGACTTCCAGAATCGGTGAATGTTGTTAGAACACAAAAGAGAGAAGAGAAGATGTCAGCTGTCGGTGCTGATTTTGTGGGGTAGTCAGGAGCATCTGAATATTTATGGGCCAATCAAGTTATATTTATCCGCACAAAGAGGATTCTCATTCTTAGGGGGAATCCATGTATAGAGAAATTGAAGACGCAATCAGAAAGTGATGATGTGAGCAGGTTTCTGATGATGAATCTTCATGCATACTGATTTGTTTGATATTGTCAGCTGTGGATTGGAACCTTCAACCTTTTGCCCAATACATCGTATGAAGACGACAGGAGAGCACAATGTATATATATTGGGATATGCTGAACGTGAGGGGGAATTTCTACAGTTGGAAATGTTAAACAGGTTAGACTGTGTGAAGATTGAAGCAATGGAAAACTGGTCATGTCATTATCTGGAAAAATCAGTCATTTGGGGAATCTTACTGCTATGATGGTGTTCTGCAAAGTAAACGAAAGCTATTGTGCCTAAATTCATTTTCAGGGATATTGTGGTAACCTGACGGATCGGCAATGTTGTCTAATATGGTTGTTCGTTTGATTCTATTGGAAACCAGAGCAAAGATTGACTGAAGATTGTAAGAGGTGTTATCTACTATTCGCAAGCAACGTCCAAGGGGGAATTTGTTGGAGCATATATAGTCATATATAGTGTGTCCGTCGCTTGACGAATAGTCTAGGCTTAATGTTATACACCTTATAAACACATGAAACTGGGTCATTCGCAGGAGCATATGCGAATGAGACTCAGTCGTACGACTGAGTCATGCTAATGGACCAGTCGTGCGACTGAGAGATGCGATTGGGACATTCATAAGACTGAGCCATAAGAATGGTCCAGTCGTACGATTGAACCATACGTATGGTCCAATCGCACGAATGGGCCCAGTCGCATCTAATATGGGCCGAGGCCTATATATACCAGTTTCAATATGTAGAAACCTAAGGGTTGTGATAGTGTGCCCGGCGCCCAGGCGCTGCCGGATGAGAGGGGAGATCATGCTCGATCTCCCCTTGCCAAAAGTCTTGATTTTAAGTTGTAACGAGCTTAAAATCGTTATGTTTTATCAATAAAATTATTCGATTATTGTTCGTGTTATTGATTGTCTTTTGGTTTTTATCCTTCCGTCAAGAACGTGCTCGGATGTTTACCGATCCAGTGACTTAACAGTGTCAAATAGACAAATTAAAGGAATTTTACAGAAAATCATGCGAGCTAACCGTAAAAATTAGTCCATGAAATTAGATGATGCCTTGTGGGCATATCGCACGGCATACAAAACACCAATCGGCACCAAACCTTACCGCTTGGTTTATGGCAATGGATGTCATGTACTTGTTGAATTAGCTCATCGTGCCTTGGGTAGTTAAAAATGTTAACATGGATAATGATGCTGCAGGTAAAGAACGTAAGCTAAAATTATGTGATTTAGAGGGATTACGTGATGAAGCATATGAGTGTGCCTCCGCATATAAAGAAAAGACGAAAACGATGCACGATGCAAAAATATGTAAAAAGCAATTCGTCGAAGGGCAAAAGGTATAGCTATACAATTCAAGGTTAAAGCTTTTCGCCGGGAAACTCAAAAGCAAATAGACGGGAGCATATCTCATTACACGCGTAGGAAACTATAGTGATGTGGAAATTAAGGATTTCGATGATCACTTGCATCAAGTGGTGAATGGACATCGCCTCAAACCCTACTTGGAAGGCAACGATATAAATGGACTATCTTAAACATCCGAGGGCTTTACTAAGCACCTTGGATACCCATACCACTACAAGTCATGCCAAGTAACAAGTCGGGAAGAAGACTTTAAACTTAGCGCTAACGGGAGGAAACCCGGGAACTTTATGGGCATGTTCACTAGAAACCCTCACGATACTCTAACTTGTCTGCTCGAGGCTACCAAGACGTTTAAAGGCATGTTGCACACACTAAATGCAACTATGATTCCTACGAAAATGAGTTAGGATTTAATCATGTTTATGTGTGATTTTGTTTTCTTTTTCTTTTTCATACTCCCAAAATTATCTCCCATGGCAAAATACAAGTATCGGGGTTGGTGGCCTTCTAGGTATGTTTTAGTCATTTTGTGCCTCATGACAATACATATTAACCGCGAGGTAAGGATGAGTCAATTTTCAAAATTTCAAAAAAATGAAATAATTAATACACATCGACATATGATACACCGGGGGGTTGGCCGTACCATAAATCACCCTGTGAAAAGCTGATGTTGCTTTTGCATCATACGCCACAACCAACACCCACACATACGCCAAGCGGCGTATGAAACGCCGGCCTTCACCCAACCCCACAAGTTTGACTTTTTGATGGATTTTTAACCACACAACCCTATGTAACATCTCCAACGTGAATTAAAACCCACATTCACCCATTTTCTCACAATTTCTTCCTCTTCTACACCTAAAATTCCACACTTTCTCTTAAGAACCCTAACCCCCACCAAACACAGCTCCTTTAGATATTAACCAAACTAAGCAGTTTTTATGTCTATTTTGAATAACTTTTTGAGAGAAACACAAATTTAGGATCAGATCTTCGAATCTCACAAGGGTTGTAAGATTTGACAAGGCTAACATTCAGGTAATTTGGGGAGATTTCCATTTAAAGAAGTTTATCTTTCATACTCCTAACACTTTTCAAGTATGTTTTCATATCATATATAGGGGTAAGAAAGAATCATAGAACACATCATTATCCTCCTTGCAAGTAATAAAAGCGACATACCTTGATGAAGATAGGATTAGGATGAAAAGTTAGGATTTTGATAATGTTGGGACAATCTTTGTCATCTATGTATCTAGAACTTCATATGAACACATTAAAACTAAAATATCATGTTTCACTCATGGTGATTAATACTAAAGTCACAAACTTGTTAGAAAATCATCATATAAGTTAGTAAAGCTAATACATAGATGCATAAAGTTTGACCTTACCACTAGATTTCTTGAAGTGTTAAGAGGTGTTGTGTGTTTTTTTTCAGGAATTATGAATATTTTCAAGAGTAAATCTAAGGGCAAGCAACCAGAGTCTTCAAGATCGTCTAAAACACAAAAGAAGCAAAATCAAGGTGAACTAGAGATGAAGACATGACCCTAGTTGATCAAGGTAGAGGACCGCAACCAAACTTCACCCCGAGCCAAAAAGTTGTCTGCATATAACCGCGATGGTAGCAAAAACCGTATACAGGGAATTTTGTAAAAGGGGGTTAAAAGCATGTATTTGGGGAAATTTGAATGGGTTGTATTTCTAAAAGACTTTGAAACCTTAGGGGTTGTGGAAAGTTTAGCAGGCTAGGATAGGAAGTTGCACTAAGGTTTCATGATGAAGACTATAATGACAAAATCCTAAGTAAAGTAATTTTGGAATGGATGGCTACATTGGAAAGGGACGATGGTGACAACCCTCTATACACGAACACAATAACTTGGAGGGTAGGAAGAAAGAAGATGATGATGTCATTTGATACTATAAGACAAGTTGTCAACTTTGATTCAAGACTATCGAACAAGTATGAATATCCTACTAAGGCAGTTATTTGGAAAAGTGAATTTAACACCAACGAAGACATTGCCATGTTGCTAGACTCAAAGCATATCATTCCTAAACTCTTGAATATGATTGGCATGTTCAACATCATATCGAAGCTTGGGGATAAGAACACTATTAGACAAACCGATATTCACAAAATCCATGCTTTGCTAACTAAAACCAGATGCTTTCATTGAGACATTTGACCTTATTGAACATATGGGATAGCAGAGAGAGGGTGGACAAGAAAAAGATCCCTTACTACCATTTGATTACAACATTAATGAGAAAACAAGGAGTGCTCGTGAAGAACATAATATATCATTAAACCACACAGATTCTTCATTATTGATAAATTCAGCAAACTATCATGGTATTACAAGAAAACCAGCACTGAAGTCATGTTGAAATACAAAGGAACAAAAGAGGTATTGATGGGAAGAAGGCTAAATGCACCACCTTTACAACCTGGCGAACAAATGGAACCAATGTCATTAGAGAAGAAGATGAAGAGGAGGAGGATGAAGAAGAAAAAGGAGAAGGGGGAGTAACTGAGAAAGGGGATGGCTCGGAACACACGCTAATTACTCAAAGAAGAATAGTCGAGGCACCATAGGTTGAAGAGAAGATGAAAAGGATGAAGCTCCCTGAGTATGGGCAATGGTATGCCATTGCTCGATACCAAAATGACATTGCTAACCAAGAATCAATATTTGCGAAAGATCGACATGAAGAAGCAATGAAGATGGTGGTGGCAGTGTGGAGAACTACGGTGGCGATGGTTGCAGCAGTGGAGAAGTGTAGTGGTGAACGTGTGGTATGGTTATGATTTAAGGTATGTATGAGTGTTTGTATATATGTCCTTTAGTTTTAATAATTACATACGATGTACTCTATGCTAAAATGTTATATATATATATATATGTCTTACACTTTAAATAAAGAGTAAATTGCAAATTGTGTCCTTTATTAATATATGAAATTG
The DNA here is from genome assembly GCA_024085815.1 of Flaveria linearis. Lineage (NCBI taxonomy): Eukaryota > Viridiplantae > Streptophyta > Magnoliopsida > Asterales > Asteraceae > Flaveria > Flaveria linearis. The sequence goes on along the minus strand of CM044010.1, from coordinate 72,180,397 downwards.
CATGGTATATCCTTTAGTTTTAATAATTACATACGATTTCCTTTTATTTAAAAGATTTGCACACATATTGTCCTTTATACTAACTATCATCTAAATTTACAGTCAAACTCAGTTATATGCCCCCCTCACACGAGGATATTTTTATTTTTTTTCACGTCTAATATATTAAAATTTTTATAAAAAAATAAAAATTTAAATGAAAAAAGAAAATTAAAATATATCGGGCCGTTACGTAAGTCAGTGAAAGCAATAACTCTTGGTGTGTGTTCATTCGACTAACCGTCAAAACTTTTAAACTCACACCTACAAATAATAAAAAATCAAAAAAATAATAAAAGCCAAAAAATACACTTAAATACTTTATAAACTCACACCTACAAATAATAAAAAACCAATAAGGAACATAAACTTGGAGATTACTTGTGATTCTTTGAATTTCTTATATAATTGCAAAAGCAAGAAAATAAACTATGAGTCGCTCGTTAATCACACAACAAAACTTTTAGTGACAACCTCCGATAACATTTACTAAAGTAACAAGTCTAAGTCACAAATCATTTTGAAGGTCAGGAAATCAATATAAAAACCAAAAAAATACACTTAAATACTTTATAAACTCACACCTACAAATAATAAATCAATAAGGAACATAAATTTAGAGATTACCTGTGATTCTTTGAATCGCTTATATAATTACAAAAGCAAGAAAATAAACTATGAGTCGCTCGTTAATCACACAACAACATAAGCCAAAAATTCAAAGAGCAACGAAAAGTGAATTAGGGTTTTAATCTTACCATCGTTGTTTGTTCGAGTTTAATGGGTTTCAATGATGTGTGAGATGTTATAGGTGGTGAAGATGACCAATATTACGTTATCAAATAGAGGGGGTGATGGATTTAATGGTATTGAACGTAAGAGAAATGTGAGTTCACTGACTTACCCAACTATCTGATATCTTTTAATTTTATTTTTATATAAAATAATTAATTTTTTATTTGTTTAATATATTAGACATGGAAAGAAAATAACAAAAATGCACCTCATGTGAGAGATACATAACTGAATTAACTTTACATTTAACTGAAAATTAGTGTTAATGACAATAGGTTTGCACATATTTTAAAAAAGGAAATCAAATGTAATTATTAAAACTAAAGAATATACCATTTAATTTCGTATATGAATAAAGAACACAATTCATAATTTACTCTTAAATAAAATTACCATGTTATATTTTTAATATCTATATCTATACTATATAATAAAAGAGTAACTATGATGACACATGTCACTCTTATGTTACTCCTTAGAAAAAATTTCCGCTTAAACTAATATATTATTTTCAACTTTTTTATTTTAAGAAACTCAATTAATAGTAATAATTTATTTCGTTTTAAATTTAATTTTTTATATTATCAACTTAATTATGTAATCATATTGTTTTGAACTTTACATATTTTTATAGCTAAATAAGATTCCATTTAAAAAAACTAAAAAGAAAAAAAATATTTATTGATATACTTATTTATTTTAGATTTTAGATCAGTGTGATTTTAACATAACTGGATTTAATTTTAAAATGGGTCAATTATTATTATATTATTCGAAAAAGTATTTGAATATTTATAATTTATAAATGTAACTTTTTATTTTTCATATTATATTATTCAAAAAAAATATTTGAATATTTATAATTTATAAATGTAACTTTTTATTTTTCATTGTTATAGTAATACGTAACTTAATCAACGAAATACTTATACATTTATGAATTATGCTGTTTTCATATTTTCAACCCGTGTATTACACGAGTTTGCTAAAGCTAGTAGTATTATATAGCGGGATAAATAAATATCTACGTAAACAAAATTAAGGCTGTGTTTGTTTGCCTCTTATTGACACGAGTCAGATGTTTATGTCTGACCCGGTCAGACCATGTTGTTTGGTTTAATACCACTTATTGACACAACCTCTTATTCCATCTCTGATTATCATCTTATTAGGTCAGATGTTTACCATCCTCGGACCCAAAAAACAACCATCAACCTCCCCAATCGACCTCCCCTATCGACCTCCCCCATCGACCTCCCTCAATCGATCTGTCGACTCCAATCGGCGCCCCTCCAAGTCGCGGCCCAAGTCGCGGCCCCTCCAAGTCGCGGCCCCTCCAAGTCGTCGCTCGCTCCAATCGCCGCCCCTCCAATCGTCGCCCCCTCGATCTGTCGGACCCGTTAAGGTTCGGATTAGTAATCCTCTAACCTCTGCAACTAGATGAGATTTGTTGTTAATTGTTTATTGTTTGTTGTTTACTGTTTGTTGTTTACTGTATGCTGATTGTGATTTTGGATATGCTGCTGCTGATTGTGATGATTTTGGATATGCTGCTGCTGGTTTTGATGATTTTGGGTGCTTACTTGTGATTTTGGGTTAAATGGCGTGATTTTGGGTGTTTACTTGTGATGATTTGTAGATCTATGTTGCTGCTAAGGGGTGTTTGAATGTGTTTATTGTAAAGTGATTGTTAGTTTGTTACCACTATAATCTGAATCTAGCACCTAATGTAAATACATTGCAGAATTATTAACAGATGCATCGAGTACATTGGCAAACAGATAAATTATATTCAGCGAAAAATAATTTATATAATTTTTCAGATGTCCAATCAAATAAATTTAAAATGATTCAAACACTTATTGTGGTTATTTATTCAGACGTAGCCAAAAACACAAAAATATAAAGTGAAACCGTGCCACCGGGAAGTCTTTCTCCTTCGTCTTTCCATTTATCCGTCGAAATCAGATGTGTTTTCGTTGTTCTTGATTCTCGCCATTCGCCATTGAATTTTACTCTCACTTTGATTGTATTCAGTATCCAATACATATGGGTGACCCTTACTGGAAATACTCTGCCCCTGAAGTCAGCCACCACCACCACCAGCAGCAGCAGCAGCCACCTCTTCATTCACTCGTCGGAAAACGCCCCCGATCCGATTACGGTAACACCCTACCTTTCGCCCTTCTTTCATACGTTTTTATTTCTCTCTAATCAACCTAGAATTATGAATTATTGCTTACTTGATTGTTGCTTTATCCTGATACATGTTAGGGTTTTAGTCCCTCCATGCAATTCACAGTCATGAAATTCAATTGTTTCAGATCTTTTAATTTCCGTAAACATTGTAATGTCTGCTATCTCTTTCTGCTTTTGGTTTCACTCTACATGTGCCTTATCGCATTGTTTTGTGCAGATATCTGAAAACCCTAGTCACAACACTGAGATGTGCTTCTGATATGAAAGTGTACAACCACTTTGAATCATATAAATCTGGATTTTGGAATCTAAAATTGGGTTCCTCTTAGAATTTTCTTAACTCCCGACAAAGTCTTTCAAGTGTATGTTAATAAATGTAATTAAGTCTCTAGAGTTTTGTTTGATGAGCCAGTTAATTGCACTATTTAACTGAGGTTAGTTAAGATGACCTTAGGTTAGTCTGTTCATTAGTTGCTTTTTGGAAGAGAGGGAGGATACAATTGAAGGTTTGTTGTTGATTAGGGCTGTGACACATGATATATGTGTCTATTTATCATATTTTGTTTATTAATTTTTTTTGTTTTATTTTAATAAGCCACTTAATGCATTCAGTTCATGATATGCCTAACTAGTTGAATCCCAGGCTTATTCCCTCTTATTGTTATTTAGAACACTAGTTTATGTAGTTTGTGTGTTGCATATGGTGCCTAAGCAAATCTCTCTTATTGTTATATAGAGCACTAACAAATCTCTTGTTAAATCGTTTTTGCATGCACAAATGTCAAGTCAGAAACTTGTCAATTTGTAGAAGAAACAAGTTCTTTTATCTGCTGTGTAGTCAAGAATCCTAAGTAGTTATGGTATATCTGTGCTTCTTTAAGATTTTATAGTTAAGAGTTACCAGTATTTGATACCTTATTGTGTGACCTGGGGACTGCATAACAGCATAAGTGGAAATGGCGATTGAATCTTCTTTGGTATTTCTGCATTGAATCTTTTTCTGTAAATGCTTGAGCTAAAATTGATCTGTGTTATCTATTTTTATTTTGCTTGGTTATACTTTATCTGTCTTCATGTATGAAATATAGTTTGCCTTCTGTTATACAGCTAAAGAGTAGTCGCTGAAAATGCTTTCTTGACTGCTAAATGTATATAAATTTTGGAGGCGTAGAATTAAATTTGTTCTAGTAGACTGATTGGTTTTTGAGGAAGATGGTGGAATCAACAAATAAGTGGGGTGGCTAGATGTTAGTTAGGGACTTTAAGAAGTTTCCATAGATGATCGAAGGTTTCCTCAAATAACCAAATCAGATTTTAAGGAAAAACACCACAATAGTTCAGCTAAATAGACTTTTTCAAGTTTTATTGCCCCTTAATTTAGAGCATAGATGTATATATCCTCAACTTGTTTCATCTGAAATTTATGTAAACTTTTCTGCTGTTGTTCTTTTATAATATCTGCAAGCTAGTGGTTTTTTTTTTTTTGGAATTCGAGTTGGCTTGATAGATGAAGGTTTTTATGCTTACCCATTAGATTTTCCCTTAGACGATATTAGTCAACCTTTTGTGTTTTTATCTTCTAATGGAAAATCAAATTTCTTATATTTTTATGTTAGATGGTCATCTATTAAAGTTTCATTACTTTCTCAGTTTCTCATGAAAGCTTTAAGCATATAGGGTTTTTTAGGGATTCTTTTATTGGTTACACAAATAGATGATTCATTTATTTAGTCTTTTCATGTTCATGGAAATCACTAGCTAGTTATATTCTAGCATAACTATTAACCACTACAAAAGACTCAAATAGACAATATATGCAATTAGTTGGGCATACATGATCGAATGGAGGATTTTTTGAAGAGTCCTGTACACCTGTTATCTTACCTTTTAATGGTGCTTACCCTATTAGATTTTTGGTCCTGAGTCAGTAATTGAAAAGGTCCATGTATCTATGGATTTCTTCTTGATTAATGAATAATGATGCATATCATATCTTCTTCAAGTTTATCTGTAGATTAAACATCTATTGGTCTGGTTTCAGTGATTTTTTGTTGGTTTGCATCTTGTCATCTTTTTGCTGATTTGGTATGCATGATAGATGTTCCTGGTAGTCATGGCTTGCCTGGCAATGTTGCTCGTGAGGATGTGAGAGGAACGCAGCTGGTGGTTAAAGATTCTGATTCAATTGGTGCATCTTATGACCGTTACCTACGTGGCACGGTATGTCTTCATCAGTGCCAGCTCTATGTAATCATGATAGCATATATATACATATTAATTCTTACATGGTAATCTGTTATACCAGCAGCAATTTTCACCATATAGTGGGGGCACCGAGTCTGCTAGACTCATGGGCACAGGTCATGGTGTTGGTTTTCTGGAAGATCCTCGCATGATGGGTATGGGCCAATTGAGTGTGGATTCTGCAACAACAAAAGTTCGGGAACCAGGGCTGTTAGGTGCGAGGCCTGAAATTCGTTTGCCTCCTGATGCTAGCAACACCCTCTTTGTAGAGGGTTTGCCTTCTGATTGTTCACGCAGAGAAGTGGCTCGTATCCTTTTGAATTTGTTTTCTTTTTTTGTTCCTATGCAGGCACTTCGTAGTTTTTTGGTTCCTTCACCTGAGTTTGACAGATATATTCCGTCCTTTTGTGGGCTACAAAGAAGTTCGACTTGTGACCAAGGAATCAAAACATGTAAGAACAAATCTCTTTGCAACATGCCATCTCTCAAGTGCTCTTAAGTAATTGTTGAAATATATCTTGAAAAATCACCGCATTTCATCTTTATTGAGGAGTTAAATGATTGATGAACCCACATATCTTTTAGTAGAGCGTTGTGACAATGACTTTTTAAACTTTACTTATATCCAACTACTTCCATTAATTTACATGTAGAGAGTAGTATACTAAGATACAATGTTCTTGGTTTTACAGTCGAATGGGGATCCTTTGGTACTCTGCTTTGTTGATTTTGAGACTCCAGCTGAGGCAGCTACCGCTAAAGATGCACTACAAGGTACATTTGTGTTTTTTGTATCTGCAATTGTAAGTTTTTTTTGCTTTGTACAAATCGGTTGGTCCATACTATTTGAAAGTGCTTTCCTACTCCAACTTAATATGTTATTTTTAACCTCAGATAGTAATGGAATTATATTTAGAGGTATTTTAGTTTTTTAGTTCCCTAAAATAATAATATCATACATAAATGAGTTATTTAACTGGAGTTGCAACTATGGGGGATTCATTCAAGTATGGTAAATTGATAGCATCATTTCAATTTCTGAAATTCTTTAAACAAACAAACAAACAAACAAACAAACCCAGTATATCCCACTCAAGAGCAGGGTCTGGGGGGGTAGGTGGTGGCAAGTCTTTCCTCTAGCCAGATAGTTAGAGAGACCGCTTCCAGAGAGACCCCCGGCTCGATAACAAAAGCAATAAAGCTAGCAAATCAACATATAATCAAACATATGATATAAGCTATATGATACCTGGTACCGCACCCATCATACAGCAAACATTAAAATATCATCAAAAAGAAATATAAAATGAACAAGCATGCATCAGGGAAGCAGTAAGTTTTCCCTAAAAATGTCGAAGTGTACTACATACACATCAGGGAAGCAGTAAGTTTTCCCTAAAAATTTCTGAAATTCTTTATTCATCTTAAATACCCCCAAGCCTACATTGTGCGAACACTCACTATATTTTCAACTTAAATGTGATACTATGCAAAGATGATACTATCAGGAATATGTAGACAGTTCTGTTTTTCCTGGCTGTCTACCTCAATGTATATGTGAAGCCTAATGCTGTGTTTGGTTCAGAGAATACGACTGAATCAAATTCCTGATTTCATTCCAAGTGTATTAGGTTGGAGAAGAAGGTGGAATTCAGTTTGATAAAAATTTGTAAATTTGCCCAGACATAGGATTTCAGCATTCTTGAACCTTGCAGGAGTCTAGGATTTCATTGGAATCTTATTTTGACGAATTTACTCTTTGCTTCTATAAAGTCAATCTGATTCTGCTCTCATATCCTTATCTTCCTCTACTTCGTTTTTTCTGCTGTATTCAATCATCACTGCTGTGAGGTTTGATGTATTCTGTGAATTCAGAAGTAATATTTACACTCCAATTCCATAAGCCATATTTGCAAACGAAACAAGAAAAAGAAAAGTACCAAGGAATGGAATTGAATTCCAGTTCATAGTGTGTCATCCAAACACATGACATATTGCAGATTCTTGATCCTCCAGGTCTTTTTTCTG
>CM044010.1:72155592-72168092 GCA_024085815.1 Flaveria linearis | reverse complement strand
CCGAACAAAATTCTAAAGATAAAGTCATACCTGGCACATCTTCCGGGTTAATCTTTGACTCTTCCATAATAGACTTATGTGTTATCTAAAACGAATATAAATTAATTTAGTGTTAACAAATATATCATATTTAAACAGTAAAGGAAAACATTGATCGTCATAATAATTATAAAAACAATCATGTAATCGTGTTAACAGGTCATTATATGTATAACAACTTAATGAAAAACATTTAACAAATACATATTCTTACATTATTGTAAACACACATTTCATAAATCGTGAAACACTTCCCGATATACAACATTCGAAGTGTATACCCCTAGTTGCTTGAAATTTTTTTCAGGATGTACTAAAACCTTGGTATTATCCCGTGATATACCCCTTGATAACGCCACGTAAAGTTGACCATGGGAAAATACAGAATCAGGAAGATAAACGCCAGCATTTGGAATCGTTTGACCTTGAGCTTTGTTGATTGTCATGGAAAAGCTAAGTCGAATGGGAAACTGTTTTCTTTTCAACTTGAACGGGAACATGTCATCTTCAGAAAGAGTTAGTGGGATTCTTGGCAGAAAAACTCTTTTCCCGGTATGTTGACCAACAGCTATTTCAGCATCAATAACATTGCGCTGGAAACCTTTACATATCAACCTTGTGCCATTGCATAAACCATGCGATGGATCGATATTCCGTAACAATATGATGGGGCATCCAATTTTCAATCGTAGTTTATGAGGCGGTAGACCACTAATAGTTAGTGAGTTTAAGAACTCTACCGGGTAAAAGTTATGGCGGTCATCCTCAACTTCATCGAAACTGTAGTACGTCTTTTCCTCTCCTTGAAATATTTCAATCATCTGATCGTTAATCTCGTCTACACTCTCGTTTTTCGTGGATAATATTGCTCTTGATATTATATATTCCGAGGAATGTACATTGTTCTGAACAGACGGAAACACAGCATTTATCAATTCTTTTATTGCGTTTTCTTTATCCGTGAATCGGATAGACATGTCTTCGGGTATGCGTATATAGTTTCCTTCGATAGTCTCTTCGGTTCCATCACCGACTCTTAAAAGAAACTCGGAAAACCACGGATCGTTCAACGCTCTCATGTTTAAGGTCAATCTCAGTTTTTTGGTAACAGACCACAGAGGTGACATTCGTAGGCTGGAGTCTACGATTTGCGCACGCGTTCCTCGTTTAATGACCGGCAATACCTGTCTAAAATCACCACCCATTACCATTATTTTTCCACCAAATGGGAGACTGACGCCTATAATATCCTGTAGTGTTCGGTCAACCGCCTCTATTGCCTGACGTTTTGCCATCGAGGCCTCATCCCATATGATTAGTTTGGATAACCTAATAATTTCCGCTGCCCCGCTTTGTTTTTTAATATTGCACATCGAATTATTATTAAGAGAAATTGGAATCTTGAACCTCGAGTGAGCCGTTCTGCCACCTGGCATATTATTAGCCGCCGCACCCGATGAAGCGGTGGCTAGAGCGATACAACCACGTGAACGAACTTGAGCCAACAATGCTTTGTACAAAAATGATTTTCCAGTACCACCTGGTCCATCTATAAAAAACACGCCTGGACGATCGTTATCCACATGTGTCATTATTTCATCAAACACCTTTTTTTGGTCTAAATTAAGGTTATCCTTTGCACCTAAGTGTTCAGGCTCAACAACTATCGCGTACTCCTCAACTACCTCACGAGAACATGAGTACTCGGTGCCTTCATCTGTTATGTCCGGAAGATCAAAATCTTTTATATTCCTACCCATGGATTGTAAGAACACCCTGATTTCTGAAAGAACCATATTCTGAACTCGTTGAACACTTTGATATTGTAACTGATAATCTTCAGAAAGTGAATCGAAGTGTTCATTCCAAAGCCTACGAATGTCACCGGGTTCGCAAAATATCATTATTGTTGCGAACAACCTTCTGAGAGAGTTGGGAAACTGAAATAATGACGCCTCTTCGAGACATTGTGATAAACTGTCATCATTTTCTATTAACCCAAACTCAAGTGCTGCTTTCCTAAATGTGGCGTGTTTTACACCATTAATCGTGCAAAGATCATCAAAAGAAGTAGGTCCCTTGATATTTGATAACAGTAGTCGTAAGTAGTACCTCTCTCCTTCGGCTGGATTAGCAGAAACAATACGACCTCTTTGCGGCCTAGCTGAACGATGATTCCAACGTCGATTGGTAGAATTCCATGTAAAGTGTTTTGGGAAATCTTTATATAAATATCTTCTTGCCGTTACATCCATTCTATTTGTATCAAAAAACGCAGTAAGCATGGTTCTCTTATCTCTTTCCCTATCAACAATTTCAGACATGATATCATCCTCTCTAAATCTAACCATCTGCTTATTAGGGAGATGAAGCTGTAAGGCCAAGACTGCGGGATGTATGTGAGAAAGTGGAAATGAGAAGATACGCCACATCGCCTCTGGTGGTGATACATAACGTGCGTCCTGATATCTTTTTATCTCATTAATAGCAACACCTGGTTCGGCTTCAGCGATTTGAATAACCTGTTTGTCATGTCCCTTGTAAACATATTTGAAAAGATATTTCACCGACTTTATACTTGAGCAGACCTCGACATTCATATGGCAGTTGAACATCATCAAAAGTCTTGGGTTATATGGGACAACCCATCTATTGTCAAGAATTGTTCCTCGTACGTCAACATTTTTTCCGTTGTTTCTTCTTCTGTATATAGGATATGAATCTTCTCCTTGTGTTGTTTGGTCATTAAATTGTCTAGGATAACGAAATCGACAGACCGGTGGATCACCCTGCATACATGGACTATTTTTTCGTAAAACCCCGCAAGGACCATGAATCATGTGCTTCACAACTATCTCATGTAATCTTGGGTATCTGAGTCTGTCTGGAATCTCCGCACAAACAACTTTATCGTAATGGTCTGGATTACTGATTTTATGCTGCCCGTGCATGATAAGGAGGAAATGTGCATGTGGCAATCCACGCTTTTGAAACTCGATGACGTAAACGTAAGCCTTAACCTCACCAAGTATATGTTTTTTGAAAAGAACTTCCTTCAGATGCTCGAGTCTAGCACGAAACACCCTAGCCACAAGATCCGGACGATCTTGTGCGGTTTGACCAGGCATTAAATTGTCACATATCTCAGGCCATTGAGGATTACACGTCATTGTAAGGAATAGATCTGGTTTTCCGTCATCCTGAACTAAAGTCATGGCGTCCAGAAAACGACGGCGCATATCACGAGGTCCTCCAATGAAAGATGCAGGCAATACAATTCGTTGTCCAACTCTATTTGGATTAACTTCTCCAGCATGGACACAATCCACAATACCTTGGTACAAATCAGCTCTTATCCTAGCTTGGTTGTGTTCACAATACTGTAATCTTGACGTTTCAAGCTTTATGTACACATCCACCACAAATTGTTGTAACAATCGCCCTCCAAAGAGAAGTAGGTTGTCATAAGACCGAATTTGGAACCTGTAGCAGTAGTACTCACGCATCGCCACAGTACTTCTATTACTCCGTGGGTTAGCCTCTGTATGAAAATGCATTTTGTACATTACGTTATAAGGCTAGAAACCGTGCATGACCGTAAGGTAAAACGTGTTGTGACTTAAAACACATTAAAGAAAATGATACCTCCAACTTCGTCATTCACTGGCTGGTTATCATTACGAACTTCGTTGATTGATTCCCCTACTCGTGGTATGTTAGGATGCCACCCCGGCTCACCATTTGGGAAAAACAGAGGATAACATAGCGGATCATAACATCCATAGTACGGCTGAATAGTTTGACTGTATTCAGACCTACCATAGACTACAATACTTCTTTTATAAGCTGTGATATTATCATTTCCTTCAACCCAAATACCAGCAACCTACGTAAACACGAATATAATTAAGTGATATTAATAAGAATTATTATTTATATTTAAACTTTAAATGAAGTAATAATTTTCTTATAACCTCAGACGTGGTTGGACGGTTGTATACCCTCTGGTCAAGTTCAACTGAAGCGTTAAGAGTGACTTTATAGTTGTCTAGTGGTCCCAGCTCTGCAAGACTTCTAAACGTCGTGACATAAGGGTTTGTCGACAGAACTCTTGTTAACGTCTCAGTTATATTCTTATCAAGGTTAGGCCATTGCAGTCTATGTTGTAACTCGGTATCAGGATCATAAAAATACAATTGTAAGTACCTTGGTGTTCCATCTCTTGAAACCAATTGGTCGATCTTATGATAGATACCCTTATGTGCACGAAACGTATATACACCATCTCTCATGTTGGTCAGTGTATCATCCAAAGAAACACCCATTGACGCGAAAGAAAAATTTGTGTTATACGCTCGTATGTTAGTCCTAAACATCTTTCCAATATCATCTTGCGACGTGAATAATAGGAACAACGCAGCCGGTATTTCACAAGGTGCTAATTTTGTTTTCCCAGACATGCAACAAAATGTCGGAAATTCGGATTGAAATCTTTTCGCTCCGCAAAACATACAAGGACTCTGTCCTTTTAAGCTAAGAGAATCCCTAGGTATACCAGAAAAAACATAATCATATGGATCCTCTTGTGTGTTATGATGTTGCAGGGGCGGTTGAGACTGGACTGTGCTCAGTGGAATTTGCCTCACAATTGGATTACGACATCTACTATCATTCCTCGATCGTGCTACGTGATTGCTATTATCTTGTAAAGCAGTTAAAGGCATCCTTTGTCGTGAGTGATTAGTACCAATTGATCCCGATGAAATGACATGAGGCGTACTTCCATTCATTACCTTTGTTGTTTTCCCATTCTCCTTTTGCAAATAGTATCGTCTATTATAATTTTTTCGCTTCAAAGCTAAATTAGATGCGCTTGTGGACATAAAATCGTTAGGATCCTTTTCTTGACCGTTGCTCATCGGAAAGTTAATAAAAACCTTGTTTATAACATAATAACATTATGATTAATATTGGGTATTAGAGTAACCACTACAGATACTATAACATAACAATTAAATTACATGTTAAGAAATAAAATAATATAACTTAGATAACCTATTTGTATGAAATTTGTTTAATTTAGTATTGCAGTTCTTAGTTGTTAATTCACATGCAGCATGTTCTATTATATAGTATAGATATACAATAGGGTTGAATTATGTATAGGGTTGCAAGGTATTGGATAAGTTATACGTACCTGTAATTATTTTTCATAATTGTTGTCGTCTAAAAGCATTTTAATAGAAGGCACAAACGGATAAACACGAAACCCTCTTGGTATGTGTATTGATATTTTTATAATTTTAGTGAACTCGTTAAATACAATTTTGAAATCACTCCATACTTAGATAACCTATTTGTATGAAATTTGTTTAATTTAGTAATGCAGTTCTTAGTTGTTAATTCACATGCAGCATGTTCTATTATATAGTATAGATATACAATAGGGTTAAATTATGTATAGGATTGCAAGGTATAAGAGCATAAGATTATCCACCCCATAATAAAGAAAACAATTGAAAATGATAAATTATCAAACCATCCAAAAAACATTATAATTTAAAACACATCTAACATCTATAGTAAACAAAAATATAAAGGAAATTCAAACTTGAGTCTGAACGAACATAGAATATAATAGAGAAATAACATTTAAATATAACGGGCCTCTGGAATCTTGGGTTCAACAATAACTCGAGTGTAATTAGTTGATTGTAAAATATTTCCTATAAAAGAAACATAAAATTCGCATAAGTTATAAAATACAACAAAATTCATTTAATGTATTTTTAACGTTAAAATGTAGAGTAGCACATACTGTATGACAAACGAACCAACTTCACTCGTGATACATAGACAATAGATTTGTCTAAAATTGAACGGAAAGTTTGAAGCGTGTGAATCTCCCGTGAGTCATATAACGTTAATTGTATTATGTGACCGCTACCACATATAATATATATCATTAGAAAAACAATAGTAAATTTACCTATATCTAAAAAAATATATAAATTCAAATTGAAAGAATGCCTTACGTAAAATCTCGAAGAAACATCAAAAAATGTCCAAATCGCCGCTCACCATTGACAATTCTACCGACGACATCTACAACCAAATAATTTGATCTTCATTTTATTTACTAAAAATGTTGAATACTATATAAAGATAAGTGGGTATTGGATAAGTTATACGTACCCGTAATTATTTTTTCATAATTGTTGTCGTCTAAAAGCATTTTAATAGAAGGCACAAATGGATAAACACGAAACCCTCTTGGTATGTGTATTGATATTTTTATAATTTTAGTGAAATCGTTAAATACAATCTTGAAATCACTCCATACTAAAAGGTAGTTATCATGTTTTGGCCACTCTTTGTATTCAAATTTCTCTATCCTGAAACGGCTTAGAATAATCATGCTGCCCATCAGATCAACCTCTTTGTAACCTTCCATGAAATGTGCTGGTATAAATCCAACTAATTTTTTTCTCTACAAAGGAATTAAGATAGTGCTTTAGATATAAAATATTTTTTTATATTTTATAAAATTATAAAATATTAAATTTAGATCTTACGTATTGGTCGAGAAAAACCACCAACAGTTTCTTTTCAGACTCGAATTTCAAAACGAAGTCAACCCATACAAAACTCACTGTATAGCAAATACAGTTTTGTGTGACTGATGAAAAATCATCAACAATGGCATGCACTTCCATAATGAAGTTGTCCTTCATTTAAAAATAAACATATTACTATATAATCTTTAAAATAAAGCATAACACTTTATTGTAATAACAATTGTTTCATTATTGCCAAAGTAGATCATGTACTTGAAAAATCATCTAATAGAGAAACAAACCAAGTGTCTAACAAAAAGAAAATAAACGATAGAATGATGTAGAATCTAAAATCCAGGTGACAATATTGTTTCCGTGTAGATTGCACCATGAATAATACCACCAAAAAGGGTAGGGTTTATAAATCCTTCCACATTGAACCTGAGATCGATTTCAAAAACCTGCCCCCACTCCGTGATCACAAGAGTTGACCCACTTAGGTTGTAATGTGTCAAAGATGTAATTGTTGGTAATGGAAGACACACCCTGTAAGGATATGTAAATATCTTTATCCACGCACCATTATATAGCTTCCATAACTCCAACGGCCTTTCGTAGTAACCGCTGGAACAATACATATGAAGTTCTGATCGTATACTGACAAATGAACCATTAGGACCAAGACCTCCGACATTCGGATACGGTAATTCTGAAAATTGATGTGTGTTAACGTCAAAGCGAATAACTCGCCTGTTACTTGCAAGCCAATATTCCTTGACTGGGAAGTACACAGCATCTCCACAGAATGTTCCTGAACACCACCAGTAGGTATCACCATGGTACGGTCTTTTTTTTAGAAAGGGTGTAGATTTCCACGAGCCCCTACGCAAAGAATACACGAAAACTGCAAGAGTACCTCGCCGACGTTTTATGTGGATAATGTTGTAATCAAAAGTGGCGTCAACATAGAAACCAACTGCATCTTTTCTTGCGTTAAAGAATCCCTGTTTAGTAGAGTTGGACAACATTTTGGCGGCGCCAGTTACTGGATTCCACACAAGCAAATCCCACGTGTTTCGAAGGCTAACACAAAGCATCCCATCCAGGCTTGATAAGAACATTAGGTTTTTTGGTTGAAATCCAAGCGGGGGAGTAACGTTCTTACTGACTAAGTAATCACTGTCATGATAATTTAACGATCTAGAAATGCATGTTGGCATACGACTTATGGTTAGGATTTTCTGATCCAGAGATTCTCGCATGTGTTGGGAGTATGTTTTTAAAAAATCAGAGGTCGACATGTACGTTAACCATTCTTTGCAAACACACTTGCATTTAACCAGAGCTTTTGGAGGAAGTCGTGCAATTATCTCCAGCATAAGAATAATAAACAACTGAGGAGGCATAGTCGCTTTTTTTCTAAAATGAAAAGTAGAAGAAAAATATTTAAAATATCAAAAAATATGAAAGTAATTTAGTAAAAGTAAATATGTTAATAATTTAACCTAATTTATATGTGAATGTTTTCATAGATAAAATTTTAGTATTATATTAAAAACTAAAATCTTTAATATACACCCATTTATTATTTTTTATAAAAAGATTTTTTATTTTATTAATGTTTAAATTGTTGGGTTAAAGAGAGTTTAATATAATTATAAATGGGCTTTTAAATTTGTTGTATTATTTGGGTTGTAAGGTTGAGTTGGGCTGGTGGGTAATTGGGCTTGGGCTTCTAAATAAGGGTCTGTTAATTAGTATATTAGTATAGATATCGATTCAGACATTCTTAAAATCTGTCTTAGGGTTTCTTTCAGATCAAAATCATTTTCGCCACCCACCAACGATATACATAACCGATCGATTTGGTGATCCATCTCTTTCCACCTAATTCATTTCTCCACGCATTCAATGAAATCAAGAACCCGTATCATCAAGAATCGACACTGTTTAACCCGTTTTGTGTCGAATCGTCAAATGAAGTGGTCATTCGGATGTCAAGATTTAGGGCTTTCGACTATCGTCGTTTCTCGCATCAAAGGGAACACCAGATCGTTTCAGGTTAGAGATACAGTGTACGATCTATAAGATGTATAAGAAGCTTTTTTCGATCTTCACTTCCTAATTTTAGGGTTTATCTGTTTTGGGTTTATGTATAAAATCAGTACGAATCTTGTGTCATGATGTTCATCGTTAGATAGGGTTACTGATTGATTTGTTCATATGTTTAGGGTTTTCATTGTTGGGGGTTCGGATATCGCCGTCTCACGCATCAAAGGGAACACCAGAACGTTTCAGGTTAGTATACGATCTATTCGATGTTTAAGAAGTTTTCTTCGATACCAACTTCATATTTTTAAGGATTGTATGTTTTGGTTCTTTGGATAAATTCAGAACGATTTATGTGTCATAATGTTCATCGTTAAAATAGGGGTTCTGATTGATTAGTTCTTATATTTAGGGTTTTCATTGTTGGGGGGTTCTGATTGATTAGTTCTTATGTTTAGGGTTATCAGTGTTGGTTTCTAGGATATGAAAAAATCATATATGATGTAAAATGGGTCAAATAAGCATACTCAATTCATCAATTCCTTAACATGGAAAACAAACAACTATATGTAATGCATTGATCAGTAGGATCTCATACATAAATGGAGATTCAAATTCCTAATAAAAACACCTATAAACATTAAAAGCTTTAATATAGGTAATTTGGGGACATGGGGTTTATTTTGATATATAGAGGCTGTAACTATTGTACAATAGGATCTACGATTTTGATATCCAACATCAGTTGCATCTAAAAACTTAATATATCGACTGCTAATCACCCTACAGATGTAATCATGTTCTTGTTATTTACATGCTCTTTACTTAGTGAGAAATTGATATAATTCCTTATCTTATCACTCAAAGTCAAAGGACATGTGCCCTCATAGTTATATATAGTTTTTTTTCCAATAAATTTTGCTAGATTGTTATATATAGTTATTGACCATTACTTTGTACATTCTCCAAATCTGAGTGCTTTCGGTTTTTTTATTTTATATTTAGTTATTACATAGTAATAGGTAGTTAGTTGTGCCTAATGTATATGGTTACTATACTAATCAATCATACTGATTTCTTAACTCCCTAGATGTGGTTGGTTAAATGTTAGTATGATTGGTTTGTAAGCATGTGCATGAGTTATTTTTTAGTGCTAATTTATATGTTTAATCAACTGGTTTTTGGGCTTAAATTTTGTAATAACTTGTATGAATTTTGTTACATGTTTTTAGTGCTACTTAATATGTTTAATCACCTGGTTTTTGGGTGTTATTTGTTTAAAAATATCATGTTAATCATTACATAAGTATATTACAACAAATACTATAAATATACTTCATGTGAACACAGAACAAAAAAATAAATATAACAAACTAATTTTGTAATCAGGTTTTCGAAAATCCACATACCTTTATATATAAAAGTCGATGATAAAGACTTGATCAACCAATCCAACTGAAGATGTAAAAGTAAACTTATATTATATTAGCATTAACTAATCACATTACAACAATCAATATAAACCTTATTCATAAAAACACATAACATAACAACAAATATTTATACATACCTGTGTATATAAAGTCGAAGCAAAAACACTTGTTCAACCAACCCAACTGAAAGAAGTAGAAATCAGCTTATATTATAATCTCATAAACGAATGAAAATGCCAAAATGCTTTTAAACAAATTCTGAATATGATTTCCAAATTCTAATACAACAGTATAAAAAATATTGAAGTAAATTACCTTTCAGCAGTTAGAATTGATTTGTTTGCCAGGGATGCGCGATGGCAATTGCTGTTCTGTTTATATAGCTGTGAAAAAATATAGAGGTTCCTCGTTTTATGCAACAATATAAACCTCGTTTTATGCAACAATACTTCGTTTTATGCAGAAAATTTAGGGAATTTGAAGTTCGATTTAATGAAAGTTTTATCTAAAAATTTCGAACTAATTTAAGCTTTTTATTTTACAAATAACTCCTAGAATAACAAATTTATTACTGACAATATAAATATTTTTATCATGTTTGTTACAAATAGCTTATAACAACTATTTGCTTCATGTTTTTAATTGCTTATTATAATAAACCAATTTGTTAAAAACTAATATATGTTTCTTTTAATGATAAAGTATCTTTTAAAATATCTAGAATGTCTCGATTTTTTATATATGAGACTTTAAATTTCAAGATTCAATGAATAAGTAAGATTTATTACTTTTGGTGTTTTCAAAACACTCACGTTTAAAATTTTAAGGTTTTATTCCGGATAAATCTTAAAATTCTAAATGTGAGTGTTTTGATAACACCAAAAGTAATAAATTTGACTTATTCATTGATTCTTGACATTTAAAATGTCATAAAAATTAAATTGAGACATTGTAGATATTTTTAAAGTTTAAGTATCAATAAAAGTAACACGTATTAGTTTTTAACTAATTGACACCTTAAAAATTACATATTTTTAAATATATAGAACTGCCTATAATATAAACTCCTTTCATAAAATGCAACCTATGTAGCTTGAAAATTGATGATCAAAAATTGAGTTATTAAATTTAATATTTCAATAAAATCAATATATATATATATAGATGTTTATATATTGAGTGTGTACATAGTTTTATAATTTCCCTTTAAAAAAAATTTAATTATGTAAGTGATTTTGTTTTCTATTTTCATTGTAAATATCCATGTAATATCTCGGTATTGTAATTTTTATTTTTAACTTATATATTATTTCTTACAAAATACTCACCAAAGTCCATTAGCTAATTATGTTATGTAATTGTTTCTGTTGTGTTGAAGTTTTATGATTTTAATCGCTCATATAGCATGAAACACAAAAGATCCATTTACAAAAAGCAAACGCAATTTTCATAAGATTTGCATATCAAACAATAAACTTGTCTTATTATAACCCAAACAAAGATCCGAAGCAAATCTACATTACATATTCAAAAAAAACAAAACCACATGTTTTATTATACTAAAAATAGAAAATTGAAATAATTCATAAACTTAACAAAATGATTTGTTTTAATAAAATCAAACAAGATGAGGTCTAGTTCGCTTCTGCACCGTCACACGAGGAATATTAAAATTTTTTTCTGGCTTATTGATTGAACATGCAGTGTCTTGTAGTTCATCATCTTTGTCAATATCATCCGGCCCATCTAACTCAATTACATCACTCCATTTCCATTCATCTAGCCTCTTGATTCTTTTTTTTTTATTTTCCAATTTTCTAGCCTTGGCTTCAAACATGTGATCCTTAAATAAGAAAATAGTTAATATACAACTCATCTAAAAAATTAGAAATTTAAAAATATTACCTCCTGGCTAAATTCTCGTTGAAGGTCGGATTTGTAGGGACTAAACATTGTGCCACAACATATAATCTCAATACTACTATCAAAATCATCCTGAAATCCACAGTTATGTTAAAGCCATATATCAAATTTTTAAACCTGAAAAACTTTGATTTTAATATAATAACAACATTTGGAACAATAAATAACAGTAAACTTAGTATATCGTTTTCAGCATACTGTGTTTGATTTTAATATAAACAAGTTATAATCATAGTTGTGACAGAAGAAAAACCAATATTGAATCATTTAAATTATGTACCTTTTTTTCCTTCTGATCAGAATTAGTAACTATATCGTATTCAGCCTTCTGTGTTTGTTCTTCCAATATGATCCCATCTTTCGTATTCATCATTCTGTGTATGTACTTCCAAACCTAAAATCCAATTGTATGAGTTATTTTTTATTGCTACTTAATAAGTATATTAGAACATACCATGTAATTAGATATTGATAAAAAAAACATACCTGTGGGTTATAA
>CM044010.1:71965592-72143092 GCA_024085815.1 Flaveria linearis | reverse complement strand
TTATTAAAAACCTCATAATTCTATCAAAACCTTAATCCTTGATTTAACGTTAATCTTGTTATTAAACTTAAATCTTGTAACATATATACATCTATTTGGGTGCGTGTCGCGCGTCAAATCGAACCGACCCGAATCCGACCAAATGTATCTATTCGCGTTGAACACATTTTAAAGACTTAATTACAATTAATAATAGGTGTTGATCGTGTTAGATCGTGCATTGCCTTATTCTTTGAAGCTCTTGTTCATTTCATTACCTCAATTCAAGGTGAGTTTCGTGGCCCCTTTTTACGCCTATATAACTTTTAAACCTTTTCAAACTTAGGGGAAAAGAATGCTCACTTACTGAACACATTTTCAAGCATCTTCCTTAGTGGAAGTCTGCTGCAATTCTTATGGTTACTTATATTGCTTGTATTGTCGAATGATGTGGTTTGACGCTTAATTCTATGCTATGTTGCTATCTTGTATATTACATGTTGGCTTTACATTTCTATGTGCTATTACTTCATGCTATGATGTTACTTGTGAATGCTATTGACCATGGATGCTCTCGGCGGTGTGGTTCTTCTTCGTGGGTCTACTTTGTTGTTCTTCTTTGCCGAGCATCCATTACAACCATTAATCCCGGTAATGGGACCTAAGGATCGGTTTGGTTGTAACCTATACGTATGCGCTTAGTGGATCTTGCTACGTCATGTTAAACTTATTATGCAATGGAAAATCTTTCAATACAACCATTAATCCCGGTAATGGGACCTAAGGATTGGTTTGGTTGAAATCTATACATATGCGCTTTGTGGATCTTGCTACGTCATATTAATCTATTTATGCTTTGGGAATGCTTTCTATATAGCCATCAATTCCCGTGCGGAACCGATGAATAGGTTTAGCTGTAGCTATTTATAACTGGTATAACCGCCTATACATAAGTGTAGTTGCGGTAACTCTTATTAAACTTACTGTTTTCATCTTAACATATTTTATTACTTCAAACCTGCGAAGCTCACCAACAATTATGTTGACCGTTTTGAGCATTTCTTTTCAGGTGATAATAATAAAAAAGGATAGCTAGAGCTGATGCCTTAGCAGAGACCCTCAGGACTTCAGTAGACATGCATTAGTGTTTTGACTATCATTTGAATTCACTTATGAATGCTATGTTGAACTTTTTGTTTGTTGGATTTCATGCTGGATTTAGTTTTTGTTAAATCAATAGACTATGCTAGTCGTGGAACTGACTAACCACGACACAAGTCACTATTATGCCGGGTGTCGTCATGACACGCTTGTCATCAATTACATACATATATTGCATCTCTATTGTTAATCATGTGTTATGACGATCCCATCCGTTACATCCTCGTATTTTCGCTATAAGCGGGGGTGTGACAGATTGGTATCAGAGCCTTGGTTATAGAGAATTAGGTGGAGCACTCGACCTAGACTATAACCTAAGAACCTTCATGTAGAATGCATGCTAGGGTGTGTGTGCATTTGATATTACCTAAATGTTCTTCATGATTTGTGTGACACATGGACACCTGTATTCTGGATTTTCTGGCAAAAGGCCTTCGGGCTAAGGCAAGCATATCGTATAAATCTCATCGTGAGACCAGTTATGCTTACCTGGGGATTTCTGGGATGAGTGATAAACTATGATCAATACGCAAGTCTATAAGGCAAATGGGTCAAGTATATTAAGTCTATGGATTTAATATTACATGTATGTTCCTCTATGCTTGTTTCTTGTCTCTATACCTGATTCTATACATATGTGCTTGCTATCTGATCATCCTGAGGAAGACACTATTACTCTTAGTCTTTCTCCATGGGATACCTTCATACTAGAACTTTACATTTGTATTCGCACAACATCATATCATTAGGTCGAGATACCTAAACAGAAGGGAACTTCGGTGATCACGCGTATCGTCGATCTCGGATACTAAATCCGACCCTAACATGGTTATGCCTGAAATCCTGAAAGTATGAAGGATAGGCAGCTATCATTAAACATATTGTGCTTATGTGCTGGTAGTTTACTTGCTATTACATACTACTATTGGAATACTATTGGCTCATGGACATGAGGGCATTACATGATTTGTGCTTGATGATCTGGATAATACTATGATGTTAACTTGGGGTAAGTGAAGCTAAGGGTGATCATGCAAGGCAAATTACCATTACGGGTGCACACGTAATTGCAATTCGCCGTGCATGAGAAGTCTGGCTAATCTTACCATAAGGTAACGATCATGAGTATTACAAGTTTCTATTCTATACCCTAAGGTGTTAGGATCATAATTCTAGTAAGACCTTGATAAGGATAACTAAACTAACACATGCTATTACTTAAGTCCTGTCCTACTTAGAGCCTTCATGGTATTTCCAATCATGACATTAATTTTATCTTTTAAGAGACATTCCTCCACTTAGCATTTCAGTAACTGAGGAACTGATTGAATGCTTAGAATGAAAGTGGACTACAGGAAATATAGAAGAGTGATGATACTCTCTACACATACATTACGTTATTCTTTGGGATAATGCTAAGGAAAATTAGGATGTCGTGTAACCGGTTTAAGTGTCATTCAAGGTATATTGTGGATGTGGTGGGAACGCTGTGCTTAAACTGGGCTACGTGATGATCTTGATGGACCGAAGCAGGGGTTATTGAAACTTGATAAGTGAAATCATGCGTGTATCTTAAGGTGACTAAAGTTTACACCTTTCTATGATTAGAAGATGCCGCCTCAAAGAGTCACACGTAGAACCAATCAAGAAGGTGAGGCCCCGCAAGGCAGGGGTAGAGGTAGACCACCAAGAACAGGTGGTGCTCCAGCTGGCAACAATCAGGGACCTGAAAACCCTGACATAGCTGCTATGATTGCCCAGCAGCTAGCTGCACTGATTCCAACCATTGTGACTCAAGTGAGCGACACCCTTCTGAATCATCCTCTCCACGGGGATCATAATACTAATGGTCAACACAATCAAGGAACGGGGGAAGACACTGGTGTTGGAGGAGCCACTGGGAACGAAACTGGAATCGACAATACTAGACGGGATGCTCATACAAAGAATTTGTGGCCTGCAAACCCCAAGAATATGATGGAAAAGGTGGAGCGGTAGCCTTGACCAGGTGGCTTGAAAAGATGGAGGCAGTAATTGATATTAGTGAATGCCACGACAGTCAAAGAATCAAGTATGCCACGTGTTCACTGCAGGGCAAGGCATTAACCTGGTGGAACACCCAGGTTCAGGCTAGAGGAAGGGAGTCAGCAATGCAGATAACTTGGGATGAGTTTAAAGCATTGATTTCTGAGGAATACTACCCTCTCAACGAGATGCAGAAACTTGAGCAGGAATTCTGGAACCATGCGATGGTAGGAGCTGGGCACGCAGTATACACCGATCGTTTCCATGAGTTGGCAAGATTGGTTCCGCATCTGGTAACACCGGAATCAAAGAGGATTGAAAGGTATATTTGGGGACTCGCGCCTCAAATCCGAGCATTGGTAACAGCAGCTACTCCTCCTATGATCCAGAGCGCAATTCTGAAGGCCGGCGCTCTAACTGATGAGATGGTGAGAACAGGGATGTTGGGAAGGGGAGCAGAGAAGAGAAAGGAGGTTGGGGAAACGAGCCGGTCTAATACTGGAAGATTTGATAAGAAGGCCAAGACAACCCCAAACTTTGTGGCTGTGACATAAGGAAGGAAAGAATATGCTGGGCCGTACCCTTGATGTAACAGATGCACTCTTCATCATCACCCAGCAATGCTATGTCGGGTGTGTGTGAACTGTAGGCGCCCGGGGCACCTAGCGAAGGATTGTAGAATTGCGCCGAATCTGGTAGCACCCATCAACGCGGTTAACCCCGTCGGGAATGCCAGGGCTTGTTATGAGTGCGGAAGTCTTGATCACTACCGAAACATGTGCCCCAGACTAAACAGGGCACCGGGTCAACAAGGAAATAACCATCAGCAAGTGATGGCCATAGCTCGTAATCCGGGTCAGGGGAATCAAGGAAATGCTGCCTGAGGACGTGCGTTTGTCATCGGGGCAAATGATGCTCGCCAAGAACCGACCGCTCTAGATTAATTTTGATTCCGACCTTGGAACATTTAAATTCTTAAAATCAATTTCTTTCCCTTTATCCTTATGATTTGATTTGATCTAGCTATATGGAACCATTTATTCCTTACTTATCAACTTTCATTTTGAGATATCATCAACGCATGATTGAGTGATGGTAGCTTCCTGAAGCAATCTTTCTACTAAATAAAGACATTATCAACTTGTGATTATGTCCTCGTAGACATACGAATGTTCTCAACTATACATATGGGTTTGATGAAGTACGTATGCAAATCTGCATTTGGAAATTTGTTACCTTGCAAAACATGGTTACAAATACCTTTTCTTATTGTTTGTATCACTTCTTGAATCGATCTTGAATCCTTAACCTTGGAAATATTTAAAACTCTATCTTGAATTCGAACAACAAAACTCGTTATTATCCTCATTACAATGTGGATATAATGTTTCATAAAATTTCGTAATTTGTAGTCATGGGTTGGGCATCAAAGAAAGGACATAACTTGGCATGTGTCCAAGTGTTTTACCTTTATACATGACAAAACTTAACCTCCGTGTTCCCGTGAATCTCCTGTTTAACTTTTCATTCACTAAAAGCTTCTTATTTTAAATGGCATGATGACGTTTGGGATTCTTAAATTCCGACGATTAACCTTTCATACCATTGTTGGTCTTATCTTGATTTCTAGACATCACCTTACCACGAAATTATATTCTGGAAATAATGGATCGGGAAATCAAACAACTCAGGCAGCCGGATACCCATTGTCAAAATCCGCTGGAAATCTAAATGTGGCCCAGAGTTCACCTGGGAACGTGAGGACCAGATGAAATCCAAGTACCCTCATCTTTTCGTTTCAGTCCCCTCGTGATTAAAATTTCGGGATGAAATTTCCTAAAGCAGGGGAGACTGTAACATCCCGTATTTTTATAAACAATTAAGTTTAATACGATATTAATTCCAATAATTACAATAATCTTAATAAAACAATAATAATAATATTAACAAGATTAATAATAATAATAATATGGTAATGATAATATTAATAACAATGATAACAATAATAATGTTAATAATAAGGAAAATCTAGGTTTATAAACTTTAACTTATAAAAATAATAATAATAATAATAATAACTTTGTACATTAAATAATAACATTACAAACTTCGGGGGGGTTAAAATGTAATTTATTTAAACTGAAACAAAACTTTAGTTTTGTTTTGACAAATGTTAGAATTCACAGGGACCAAAGCTGTAATATTTTTAAAACTCATCTCCCCCTCCCGTCGGACTCTTCACCGCTGACCACCAATCTCCGGCCAACTCCGGCGACCCCCCAACACCCAAACTAATCGTTTTTAACCAAATTAAACCCCTAGACAGCATCATATGCTAGATTCGAACCACAGTCCATTGAAATTTAAAAAAAATAGAGTACGATTACCACCAAACCCACTCATCTCACTTTCGGCCGACCACCCACCTTCATCGTGCACTAAAACCGCAACAATAATCAAAATAATCTCGCACTATCGAATTTTTAATCATTTCTAATGTGTATTTACACTCAATTGCATCTGAAACGTAACGAAAACACACCTCTGATCAACCCTTCAGCCACGACCTGTTCATCGAGTGTTCATCATCAATCTATCATACATAACAGGTAATTAAACACTCTTTTGATTCTATTTTACATGGGGAACAAAAGCCCATGGTTAATTCCATTAACATATACGTTTGGTTGATCAATTGAAGCGATTTGATTCTAGGGTTCATCTAGAATTGGGGGTTTTCCGAGATTGAGTTTATAAACAATTAAAACTGTGTATAACCGCGGCTGGACGCCTTGGTTCACCGGTTCAGTGCTTGCTTCCTAACCATGAGGTCCCGGGTTCGACCCCGGGCACCCTCAACCATTTTTAAGGCTTTTTCACCTTTAAAAAAAATATATAAAAATTTCTAAAAATTATAAAAATAAGTTTTATAAACTTTCCTTATTTTAAATGTTATATAATTATTTTTTGTAAATTTATTTTATTTAAACACCTTAATAATTCTTATAAAATATTATTTACAAATGTCATAAATAATTATTTTTATAAAAATGGACTCTAAATAATAATTTAAATTATTAAAATACTAATGGATACAATATTATCTTTATTCTTTAAAGAATTACTTTCATAATTGTGGAAATTATATATATTTTATAATTACACAAAATGTTTAAGAATATTATTTCTTATAAAATATATTTTAACTAATAGTATAGATTAATATCTTATTATTAATCGAAATACTATTCTTAATTATCCTTAGATAATTATAAATTACATATCGAACCTCATCATTCTTACATTTAATATCATTCCAAATATATAAACATACATATATAATCCTTCTAATGAAATCAAAATGTAAATAATTACTTGGTAAACTTAATACTTATTAAAAACCTCATAATTCTATCAAAACCTTAATCCTTGATTTAACGTTAATCTTGTTATTAAACTTAAATCTTGTAACATATATACATCTATTTGGGTGCGTGTCGCGCGTCAAACCGAACCGACCCGAATCCGACCAAATGTATCTATTCGCGTTGAACACATTTTAAAGACTTAATTACAATTAATAATAGGTGTTGATCGTGTTAGATCATGTATTGCCTTATTCTTTGAAGCTCTTGTTCATTTCATTACCTCAATTCAAGGTGAGTTTCGTGGCCCCTTTTTACGCCTATATAACTTTTAAACCTTTTCAAACTTGGGGGAAAAGAATGCTCACTTAGTGAACACATTTTAAAGCAACTTCCTTAGTGGAAGTCTGCTTCAACTCTTATGGTTACTTATATTGCTTGTCTTGTCGAATGATGTGGTTTGACGCTTAATTCTATGCTATGTTGCTATCTTGTATATTACATGTTGGCTTTACATTTCTATGTGCTATTACTTGATGCTATGATGTTAATTGTGAATGATATTGACCATGGATGCTCTCGGTGGTGTGGTTCTTCTTCGTGGGTCTACTTTGTGGTTCTTCTTTGCCGAGCATCCATTACAACCATTAATCCCGGTAATGGGACCTAAGGATCGGTTTGGTTGTAACCTATACGTATGCGCTTAGTGGATCTTGCTACGTCATGTTAAACTTATTATGCAATGGAAAATCTTTCAATACAACCATAATCCCGGTAATGGGACCTAAGGATTGGTTTGGTTGAAATCTATACGTATGCGCTTTGTGGATCTTGCTACGTCATATTAATCTATTTACGCTTTGGGAATGCTTTCTACACAGCCATCAATTCCCGTGTGGAACCGATGAATAGGTTTGGCTGTAGCTATTTATAACTGGTAAAACCGCCTACACATAAGTGTAGTTCTGGTAACTCTTATTAAACTTACTGTTTTCATCTTAACATATTTTATTACTTCAAACCTGCGATGCTCACCAACAATTATGTTGACCGTTTTGAGCATTTCTTTTCAGGTGATAATAATAAAAAAGGATAGCTAGAGCCGATGCCTTAGCAGAGACCCTCAGGACTTCAGTAGACATGCATTAGTGTTTTGACTATCATTTGAATTCACTTATGAATGCTATGTTGAACTTTTTGTTTGTTGGATTTCATGCTGGATTTGGTTTTTGTTAAATCAATAGACTATGCTAGTCGTGGAACTGACTAACCACGACACAAGTCACTATTATGCTGGGTGTCGTCATGACACACTTGTCATCAATTACATACATATATTGCATCTCTATTGTTAACCATGTGTTACGACGATCCCGTCTGTTACATCCTCGTGTTTCCGCTATAAGCGGGGGTGTGACACACACACACACATATATATATATATACATATACATACATATATATATATATATATGCATACATATACATACATATACATATATATATGCATACATATACATACATATACATATATATGCATATGTATATATACATATATATATATATACGTATATATATATACGTATATATACGTATATATAGATATATATATATATACGTATACATACATACATACGTATATACATATACATACGTAAATACGTATGTACATACATACGTACCTACGTACATACAATACATACATACATACGTACATACAATACATACATACATACATACGTACATACAATACATACATACATACGTACATACAATACATACATACATACGTACATACAATACATACATACATATGTACATACAATAATACATACATAAGTACATACAATACATACATACATACGTACATACAATACATACATACATACGTACATACATACATACATACATACATACATACATACATACATACATACATACATACATACATACATACATACATACTACATACATACATACATACATACATACATACATACATACATACATACATACATACATACATACATACATACATACATACATACATACATATATATACGCACATATATATACATACATACATATATACATACATACATACATATATATACACATACCTATTTATATAGAACTGAATATCCATCATATGTAAGTTTTTCGCCCGTAAGATTCTTAGTACTCAAGTTATGAGGTTCTATGGTTGTCATTTCACTGTTTCGAAAACCATAGCACCCACTGTAACTTGTTTGTTCACCAATCAATATACAAAGCATTTATGAGTATATATTCAGCATTTATTGTTCTTTGATACTATATTTCCGCTACTTAATCATTGACTCAATCATCATATTCGATTCTTGTTGAAGTCACATCAATAGAGGACTTAATTCTTGGACCCAGTCAATTGGTATCAGTGCTTTGGCTCTCGGATTCATCTCAAGATCTGCTCAGATCTTGACTGAAAATCGATTGATCTGGTGGTTGAGTTGTTTATTAACAAGTCTTTACTGTTAATAAACATACAATTGAAAAATACCAAAAAACTTCATCTTTCTTCACTGATTTTTAAGTTGAACAAACTAAAACTCATCAGTCTTCTTCAGATCTATGACTGAAACCAACAAAAACTACATAAACTCAACAAAAGTAACTAAAAAATACAACAGCTATTGTTTGAAAAACCCTACTGCTTTTACTATTCATAGAAGACATACAATATACTAAAACCATGGACTGTTGAATAGTTGGACATAAAATCAACTTAAAACATACTCAAACATTCTAAAATCAGTTTATTAAACGTGGATTCTATTAACTTTGCTGAACTTGGTCATGCTTCTAAACCACCAATGGTTAAACACAAATCTGAGTTTAAGCAATGAAAAATCAGGTTTAGGAACTATATCATAGGTGTAGATATTCAGATTATTGGATATCAATATGAAAAGGGTCTTACATTCCAGTGTCATTAAATGCTGACCAAGCTACACCATACAAGACAATCAGAATCCGTATTGAGGACCTAAATCTTAATCTTGATGATGATGATTATAAGAATATTAAAATTGATATTAAGGCCTACTCCATTCTTACTCAGGTTTTAAAGATGGATGTCCTCAAAAGATAAGAAACATACAGCACAACAAATGGTGTATGGGATGCACTACAGATCATGTGTGAAGGTAGCAGTGAGGTGACTGAGATTAACAAAGCCAAGCTGGTTAATCAATTTGAAACCTTTCATCACACAAAAAGAGAATCTATTTTAAAACAGCTTAATAGATTTATCTAATTGGTAAGTGATCTGGAGATAATAGGGGTCACTTACAAGGAAAAAGAAATGAATAAGAAATGTTGCACAGTCTACCTAAGAACTGGAAGCAGAATGTTACCATGCTGAAAAATACACTTGATTTGGAGAGCATAAGCTTATACATCATGATAGCGAAAATTGAAGTTATTGAGTTGGATAAAAGAAGCAGAAACTTAAGTGGACCTTAAGTTATTGAGGCATACAAATTCCCATCAGAAACTCATTCTGTGAAAAATGTCTTCATAATTGAAGAGGATGATTTTCTATCCTCTAGAGATCAATCCAGGACCACTAGATTCATTGTATCATCTCAACAACATAAGCAATCATCTCCCTATCCATCCACCTCCACACCCACTAGCATACCTCTTGATCAGAAGTCTGAAGAAGAAAAGCTAACTTACAATGCCTTTGTTGTAAGTTTTGAGGCATACTTAGGAGGAAGACTCACTTCAGCTCACTTAATTCAAGAAGATCTAGAAGAAATGGATCCAGATGATGTTGAAGAAATGGATTTACAATGGCAAATGTCCATGATTGCTATGAGAGCAAATAAATTCTTCCACAAAGGAAGAAAGCTAAGCTTGAATGAGAACACTAAGCTTGGTTATGACAAATCCAAGGTGAAGTGCTTTAACTGTGGTATGACTGGTCCCTTCTCAAGGGAATGCAATGCACCCCGTAGAAACAACAACAACCTCCAAAGAAGCTCACACAGTCAGCCATCTTCTCAATCAACCTTAACTCCTCAATCATGTCATCAAAACCAGTTTCAGCATCAGCTTTATCATCAACCATCACATCAAAGTCAGCATCAACTGACTCAGCAACCTCGTGGAAATAGCCAATCAACCTCAAATGCACTTGTCATCAGACAATATGAAGTATGTGACTGGAGTCTGTATGCAGAGGAAGTTAAACCTCAATTTCAAAATCATGCACTCATGAGTCATATCAATGATATCCCATATCCCATGCCATCTGAGGTAAAATCAAATCTCTGTAGTGAAAAATGCATCACGTAATTACAAGGATACAAAGAACACAATCACAAATTAGTTGCTAAAATAAAAAAAGTAAAAGTAAAATCTAAAATGTTAAGACATGAAATGAAAAGCTTTAAAATTAAAATCAAATCGTTACTTTCAGATATTGAAAAACTGCATAGTGAAAAGTATACTCTTGTGGCTGAGAATGAGAGGTTAACTGAAGTGTTGACCAAAACCAAAGCTGAGCAATCAGCTACTGAAGTGAAACTTGTAAAGTTTTAATTCTCTTCTGCCAAACTACAAGAGTTACTTGACTCATAAAAGGAGCCCAATACTGGAATAGGATATAATTCATGTCCTCCACCATACAATGACAATTACATAGTTATGCCTGAGCCACTTACTTTATCTGAATCAATTGAACCTTAATCTACTGAAACTAAAACATTAGTTTTATAAATAACCAATCCTCAAAATAACCCAAATGTTTACATTAAAACAAATGAGGATAAAATCAGATTAAGTCACCCAATTAAGATTAAAGAATACTCAAACAAACATGTAAATGTCAAGAAACAAAAGAGTTCAGTCAAAGCCATTATTCCTTTTGTGAAATTCATTCTGTCACACCCTCAAAATCCACGTGCGGAGTTTTACCGCGAGGCGTGTGAACAAACCAGGATCACAGTCAATAGTTACTCGGAACGACTCTATATGCTACGTCTAATGTAAACCAACCAGAGTTTAAACTTTAAAAGACATGCGGAAGCGTAAAGTAAATAAAACAACCCAAAACATGTGAAAGTACCATATGGCAAAACAAGTGCCAACCAAGTAGTTTAAACCATAAGTAAAAGACGGGTAGTTATAAATCTCTAAAAAAAATGCATGCTGACTCGTGAAGTGCTCCTATCAGCAATCCAGCTTAATGACCTGAGAATAGCATACTAAAAGTCAACACATGGTTGGTGAGTTCAAGAGTTTGCGCATAAACATAGCAGTTTATCATTTGTGTATAAACATAACAGTTTATCAATAGCGTATAATTAAGCATGTGCATTGTAATAGCTAGCTAGTCCATTAACAAACGATATTAATACATAGTGATTTCGACATTGAAGCTGACTGTGTTAAGTTTGCCTCCCGTCACGACTTCACCATATCGTGACGAATAATCATAGGACAAATTACACCCGGTTGACCTCGAGTCACACAGGTGGGGCTCGTCAGACCCAGTAGTACTACCCAAGTTTCCCCGCTATCCAATATTAACAATTCGAAAGTGTGAGGACTTTATCATAGTAAACAACACTATATTAATATCATACACATCTTAAATATATAAAGCGTTTGTAAAATTTACCAGTATGCTATCTCCTCCAAAAGAGATTTAATAAAACAGACGGGCATGAACTCACCTGATACGCGTGTTAGATACCTAAGGCTTAACTTGACAAGAATGAGTGGAAAGACAACCTTCAAAGGTTACCTAGAACACACAAGTACATAAGTACATGTACACAGAAATCCCAAGAGAAACCTTAAGTGTTCTACAAACAAAGAACTCAAGGTTCTATAAAAACAACATACATGTGACCGAGTTGACCCGTTTGACCCGTTGGTGACATTATGCGTTGTAAACCATTTAAACATACATAAGCATATAACATACATGTTTAACATTCCAATGACTCACATTTGATGCTACATTCCCAATACATTGCCTAAATCATCATGCTATGCACATATCATACAAGTTGTATAAATCCTTAGCATCTAGCATGCTCAGTGTGTTCAAAACACAACTAGTGTATCATATAACAGGTTAGATCATGCATAACCTACTTATATGACCTATAGCTATGATTTAGCATATATGGGTCAAAACAGATAATTTACCAAAAAGTCATACATACTATTCACAACGCATACAAGATGCCTAATACATGGAACATACATTAATATGATCCATTCCAGTCCCAAACATGATGTCCTAGTTACTAATCAACATACCAAACCATACATGACCATCCAAGTGCATAAATCACCCAAAAACCACATAAACATTCCATACTACCCAATTAATAGATTCTACCACTTTAAACATCCATAACAATCATTCTAGCATGATCCTAAAACCATGAACAAGTCGAATTACCAATATCCAAAGTTCGTGCACAATAAAGTTTCCCTTTTGGGAAAGTAATACCCAAAAGTGGTTTAACATCCAATTCAACCATAATTCCAACTATTATATACCTAATCAAGTTCATATCATACCTAGATATGATCTACAACACCTAATTAACATGATTCATAAATTTCATACTCAAAAAGTTACTATCTTTAGTAATATATGGATTCTAGCATGTAATCTTGAATTACCAATGTTCATAGCAATAATCCAACATCCAATTATCATCATAAACACACCTATAACATCAACACATTAGCAATTCAAAATTAGCAATTCAAAATTACATACAAAATAAAGTTACTATTATTAGTAACCTATGAACAAATCTCTCAATTCACCAATTTCTTGCAAAATCTATGTTTCCTAGCATTCATACAACCTAATTAACAACCCAACAACATCAAACAATCATCAATTCCATGTTATAATCATCAATTTCGAATTAGGGTTCATAACCATCAAAGTTCATGATCAATGCACTAAAAACACAATTCATGCATAATCAACGTTGAACAACATGTAATCAATCCAACTAACATACTAACATCAACAAACATCAAGATTTCAGTCCCCAAGAACATCAATTTCGAGTATAAGGTTCGGCCACAATGAGAAATCATGAAAAACATGAAAACCAACCTTCAATTCGTGCAAGGCAACAAGGTTTGATGTTTCTAATGTCTTCCAACCCTTGAAATTGATCCAACCCAATGTTCTTTTGCTTGTTCCTGGTCGAATTTCGCAAGGGGAGAGGCTGGGAAGTGGTGTTGCGGCCGAAAGGGGTGTGGGTGGGGGTTAGGGTTATTTTGTTTTAATTATTTTCACTAATTACCTTTAATCCTTGTGTTTTTGTATTTTTATAAAAAGTAACTTTAAACCCCTTTTTAAAAGTGTTCTTAATCACTTAATAACTATATAAACTAATAACAACAATTATATATTTTATCTTTATAAAAGCACACAACATACGAATTAACACACGCGTTTCCGCGTTACGCGATAAAATTCTCAAATAGTCTTTAAATCGCGTAAAACATAATAATAAAATAATACTCATCTTATCAACAGATTATTATTAAATTAACATTATTAATTATTTTTAAGTCACCAACGTCAAACGACAACTAGTGTGTGCTTACGACACGTGTATGCAAAACTTAACGAAACTAACGGAGTTTGGTAACGGAAAATTACCGGATGTCACATTATCCCCATATGGAAAGAATTTTCATCCCGAAAATTGCGTTACATGGTGAGCGTGTTCCATCACTGATCTACTGCATTGGCACACAAAAATCGAAATCGAGTGAGTTTTGGATGAGTTGTCACATCATCCCCATGTTGAAAGAAATTTCGTCCCGAAATTTAAATCAATACCTTTGTCTGCAGGCCTCGTCTCGAACAGTTGAGGGTACTTAAGCTTCATTTGATCCTCACGTTCCCACGTGAATTCCGGTCCACGTCGTGAGTTCCAACGAACTTTGACTATAGGTATTTTGCTCTGCTTAAGTGTTTTCACCTCACGATCCATCACCTCGACGGGTTCTTCGATAAAACGCAATTGTTCATCCACTTGAACATCTTCTAGTGGTACAATTAGTGTCTCGTCAGATAGGCACTTCTTCAGATTTGAAACGTGAAACACGTTGTGCACTCCACTTAGCGAATCAGGCAAGGCTAGTCGATAGGCCACCGGACCTATTCTTTCCAGTATCTCAAATGGTCCAACATACCTCGGATTCAGCTTTCCTCGCTTGCCAAACCGAACTACGCCTTTCCACGGTGAGACTTTCAATAACACTTTGTCGCCAATTTGAAATTCGAGAGGTTTCCGCCTCTTGTCAGCATAACTTTTCTGTCTATCCCTTGCTGCAGCCATACGGTTCCGTATCTGCACAATCTTCTCAGTTGTTTCATGAATGAGTTCGGGACCCGTTAGTTGACTATCACCAATTTCAGCCCAGCAAACCGGTGATCTACACTTTCTCCCATACAAAGCCTCGAAAGGTGCTGCCTGTATGCTAGTGTGATAACTGTTATTATAGGAAAATTCCACCAAAGGCAGGTGAACTTCCCAGTTGTTCCCGAAATCAATCACACAAGCACGTAGCATATCCTCCAAAGTCTGTATGGTACGCTCACTCTGGCCGGCGGTCTGTGGATGATAAGCAGTACTCATATCCAATCGTGTACCCAGAGATTTCTGTAGTGACTGCCAGAAGTGTGACGTGAAACGAGCATCGCGATCAGAGATAATTGAGATTGGTACGCCGTGTCTCGAAACGATTTCCTTGAGATACAATCGGGTTAGCTTCTCCATCTTATCCGTTTCCTTAATTGCAAGGAAGTGAGCGGACTTGGTCAACCGATCCACAATGACCCAGATTGTGTCACAACTAGTATTAGTCTGGGGTAGTTTAGTGATAAAATCCATGGAAATTTGTTCCCATTTCCACATCGGTATCTCAGGTTGCTGTAACAGTCCGGATGGTTTTTGGTATTCCACCTTTACCTTCGAACAGGTCAAACACTTGCTCACATATGTAGCTACGTCTGCCTTCATGTTAGGCCACCAATAGTGCGCCTTTAGATCATGATACATCTTGTTAGATCCAGGATGTATAGAGTATTTAGACTTGTGTGCCTCTCTCATAACCAAATCCCTCAGATTCCCATAAACAGGCACCCAAAGTCTATCCATGAAGTACCGAATTCCATCCTCCTTCACTACCAGCTGTTTATCCATTCCCCGTAATGACTCAGAACCAATGTTTTCCTCTTTCAAAGCTTCTATTTGTGCTTCCTTAACTTGTTCAGGCAAATGGGTACTGATCGTGAGTTGCAAAGCTCGCACTCGCCTGGGTTTAACTGTTTCTTTCGTCTTAAGGCATCGGCAACTACGTTCGCCTTTCCAGGATGGTACTTGATAGCACAGTCATAATCATTCAGAAGTTCCACCCAACGTCGTTGCCTCATATTCAACTCTTTTTGCTCAAAGATATGTTGAAGACTCTTGTGATCGGTATAGATAGTACATTTGGTACAGTACAAGTAATGTCTCCAAATCTTTAAGGCAAAAACCACTGCACCCAACTCCAGATCATGGGTAGTGTAATTCTTCTCGTGAACCTTTAGTTGTCTAGAGGCGTAGGCTATCACCTTATCGCGCTGCATCAGAACACACCCCAATCCTTGAATGGATGCGTCACAATACACCACGAAATCATCCGTCCCCTCTGGCAGTGCCAATATCGGTGCACTACAGAGTTTCTGTTTCAATAGCTGAAAAGCCGCCTCTTGACTTTCTCCCCATTTGTATGTTGTTCCTTTGTGGGTCAAAGCAGTGAGAGGTTGTGCAATCTTAGAAAATCCTTCTATGAACCGTCGGTAATACCCCGCTAATCCCAGAAATTGTCGTATCTCACTCGGTGTTTTAGGTATGGCCCAATTCTTTATTGCCACAATCTTGGCAGGATCAACATGTATACCCTTCTCATTAACAATATGGCCTAGGAATTGTACTTCACGTATCCAAAAGTCACACTTAGAGAATTTGGCGTACAGTTGCTCATTCTTCAACAATTCCAAGATTAATCGTAGATGCTCTTCATGGTCCTCCTTGGTCTCAGAGTATATCAGTATGTCATCGATAAACACAATAACAAACTGATCGAGGTAGGGTTTGCACACACGATTCATGAGGTCCATGAACACCGCAGGTGCATTTGTCAACCCAAAAGGCATGACCAAGAATTCGTAATGACCATAACGAGTACGGAATGCAGTTTTGGAGATATCCTCCTCACGGACTCGGAGTTGATGATAACCAGATCTCAAGTCGATCTTCGAATAATAGCTGGATCCCTGAAGCTGATCAAATAAGTCGTTGATGTGAGGTAAAGGGTATCGGTTCTTAACTGTGACTTTGTTTAACTCTCTATAATCGATGCACATTCGGAACGTGCCATCTTTCTTCTTAACAAAGAGAACAGGGGCTCCCCAAGGTGATGTGCTAGGTCGAATAAAGCCCTTATCTAGAAGCTCCTGAAGTTGTGATGACAACTCCTGTAGTTCGTTCGGTGCTAATCGATAAGGTGCTCTAGCAATCGGGGCTGCACCGGGAGTCAGTTCAATTTGAAATTCCACTTGACGATGAGGTGGTAATCCAGGAAGATCCTCGGGAAACACCTTGGGAAAGTCTCGTACGACGGGTATGTCTTCCATTCGCCTTTCCTCCGGTTGTTTATCGGTGACGAGTGCCAGGATAGCCAAGCGACCTTTTCGCAGTAATTTCTGTGCTTTCATATAGAAGATAATACCCATCACTGCACCACTCCTATCGCCTTGGACTGTGAGAATTTCATCACCAACAGGAATTCGTATGATCTTCTCGTGACATATGACTTCCGCTTGCTTATTTGAGAGCCAATCCATGCCTACCACAACGTCGAAACTTCCCAGTGTAACAGGCATAAGATCGATAGCGAAAGTATGACCAGCGAGTTCTATCTTACAATCTTTAAGAATGTGTGTCACATGGATCTGTTTACCGTCAGCCAATTCTACAGTATATTTGGATTCTAAGGCAGAAGGGATATCACTTAGGAGACTACAGAACTTTAGGGATATGAAACTCCTATCGGCTCCAGTATCAAACAATACGGTAGCAAAACATCCATTTACAGAAAACCTACCAGTAACAGTAGTAGGGTCGTTTAGAGCCTCACCTGAGCCAATGACGAAGGCTCTCCCTTTGGCTCCATTATTACCACCGTTACCATTGCCATTTCCATCTTTGTTGTTGTTGTTGTTGTTGTTGTTGTTGTTGTTGTTGTTGTTGTGGCCATTGCCATTACCGTTCCTCCTCAACTGCGGGCAGTTTCGCTTGTAGTGCCCCTCCTTTCCGCACTCGAAACAACCCTTTGGAGTCTCCTGAGGTTGCTGTGGTTTCCTAACCATCTCACCACGACAAT
Organism: Flaveria linearis; assembly: GCA_024085815.1. Classification (NCBI taxonomy): domain Eukaryota; kingdom Viridiplantae; phylum Streptophyta; class Magnoliopsida; order Asterales; family Asteraceae; genus Flaveria; species Flaveria linearis. The sequence goes on along the minus strand of CM044010.1, from coordinate 72,125,087 downwards.
CCTTAGCCAAGTGTCCCATTTTACCACACCGCTGACACTTGTAGTTGTCACATCTCCCAACGTGATGATAGTTGCACCGCGTGCAATTCGGCTGTTTACCACCATAGCCGCTCGGTCCTTGATTGTTTGAGTTTGACTGGTTGAAATTGCGATTGTTGTCAAACCTTCTTTGTTGATGTTGTGGTTGTTGTTGTTGTTGAGACTGGTGTTGACCACCGGATGATGATGATGCCCTATTGTTGTTGTTGGTGTTGGTGTTGTTGGAGGTATCCCACTTTCTTTTGTTGTCGGGCACACTTGCAGCAGCGCCCCGTTTTGGCAACCGCCCTTGCTCCACAGCTTCGTCAGTTAGTTTGTGGGCTAGTCGGATAGCTTGTTGTATAGTGGCGGGGTTAGAGGAAGTCACCAGGCTCCTAATTTCGGGCACCAATCCCCGGATGTAATGTTCCACCCGCTTGTGCATTTCATTCACCATTCCAGGACATAGTGTGGCCAGCTCGTGGGTTCTTGTTGTATAGGCCTCGATCTCGGAACCTTGCATTTTCAACTGCCAAAATTCCATCTCCAACTTTTGAACTTCGCTTCGAGGACAGTATTCCTCGATCATCATATCTTTGAATTCATTCCACGGGAGCTCATTTGCCATGGCCTGCCCTAGCATTTGCACTTGAGCATTCCACCAAGACAGTGCTACACCATCCAGTGTCCCCGTAGCATATTTCACCTGGTCAGTAGGTGGACAGTTGCACTTCGAGAAAACGGACTCCGTTTTCTCAAACCACCTTACCAACCCTACAGCTCCCTCGGTTCCACTGTAGGTGTGGGGTTTGCAGTCCATGAAGGACTTGTAGGTACATGCTGGCGGTCCTGCTTTAGCACAATAAATATTGATCAGATGTCTTATTCGATTAACTATAGGATTTGACAAAAATTTTCCATTATCGTTTACCTGCGGCCTGTCCTACTTGAGCAGCAGTTAACGCTGCCTGGACTTGTGCGTTTATTAGGGCCGCTAGTTCCGCAGGGGTTATATTTATGGTACCGGCGCCTTGGCCACCAGCACCTTGGTCACCGGCACCTTGGTCACCGGCGTCGCGTCCACACCCGCGCCCGCGTCCTCGGCCACGTCCACGTCCTCGGGCGTCCATTATTCACTTTACATTCACAAATACATTAATGAGTAACATCAAACATATTTATCTCATTGAAGTATAATAAACAATAAGTAAGTAATGAATCATCACAACCACAACATTATTAACAAAAATAATAACCAAAGGTAAATAAATTGCAAATAAGTCACAAGTCATTTATCAATGTCAAAATTTGAGTTTGTTGTTCGAGTGGGGAAACAACCCTTCCCACATAGGTTCCAAAATAAGAAACGCTACATAGTCCAAGTTGTTTAAAGAAAATAAAAGAGTATCAATCTACTATGCCTGAGCCGTCACTGTCATCATCCATCTGCACAGGCTCCTCTTCAGGTTCCTCCTCAGGTTCCTCTTCAGGTTCCTCCTCCTCTTCGGGGGCCTCCACCGGAGCAGGAGCTAAGGCTATCTGAAGTGCCGCCAACTGGGCCTCTAAAGCAGCAAACCTGTTGTCGACTGCTTCATCGCGCTGTTCCCGTGCGGTCACGCGTCCACTCAGTGTCTGGTAACCATCCCGCATTTGGTAACACCCCTCTAAGGTTTTACCATGATGCTCCACGAGTTCGTCCAGTTGATGTCGCAGTGTATACACTTCGTGCTGTAGTGTACAGACATTGCCAGTGAGTCGCCGGACCCGGTGTTGCTCCGTGTCCAGTGCTGCCACCAATGCAGCAATGACCTGCTCATTGGACTGCACCGGCCGCGGAAGTGTAGGTAGTGGTTGTTCAGTGCTGGTCCTAGTCCGGGGTCTTGATATAGGCACGCGTTCCCTGTACATAAGGTGATCCACAAACTCCGGGTAGAAATTCCAGTCACGGGGAGGGTCACGTTCAGGTGGCACGAATGGTTGATCCCAGTCGAATTCACCTCGTGGATAGTCCAAACGAGGCCAGTCCAGTCCATCGTCAGGCACCGGTCCAGGAGGTGGGGACTCGGGTCGTGTGGGTGATGCTGGTAGCTTACCACGTGCTCTCGAAGATGATGCCATGCTGCAGAGAGTGTGATGTGTATGCCAATGAGTATGTAGTAGAAAAATCAGGAACAAGTAACTAACTAACTGTGTGTGGTTATAGTCTAGTGTGTATGCAACCTAGTTCTCCATAACCAATGGCTATGATACCAATCTGTCACACCCTCAAAATCCACGTGCGGAGTTTTACCGCGAGGCGTGTGAACAAACCAGGATCACAGTCAATAGTTACTCGGAACGACTCTATATGCTACGTCTAATGTAAACCAACCAGAGTTTAAACTTTAAAAGACATGCGGAAGCGTAAAGTAAATAAAACAATCCCAAAACATGTGAAAGTACCATATGGCAAAACAAGTGCCAACCAAGTAGTTTAAACCATAAGTAAAAGACGGGTAGTTATAAATCTCTAAAAAAATGCATGCTGACTCGTGAAGTGCTCCTATCAGCAATCCAGCATAATGACCTGAGAATAGCATACTAAAAGTCAACACATGGTTGGTGAGTTCAAGAGTTTGCGCATAAACATAGCAGTTTATCATTTGTGTATAAACATAACAGTTTATCAATAGCGTATAATTAAGCATGTGCATTGTAATAGCTAGCTAGTCCATTAACAAACGATATTAATACATAGTGATTTCGACATTGAAGCTGACTGTGTTATGTTTGCCTCCCGTCACGACTTCACCATATCGTGACGAATAATCATAGGACAAATTGCACCCGGTTGACCTCGAGTCACACAGGTGGGGCTCGTCAGACCCAGTAGTACTACCCAAGTTTCCCCGCTATCCAATATTAACAATTAGAAAGTGTGAGGACTTTATCATAGTAAACAACACTATATTAATATCATACACATCTTAAATATATAAAGCGTTTGTAAAATTTACCAGTATGCTATCTCCCCCAAAAGAGATTTAATAAAACAGACGGGCATGAACTCACCTGATACGCGTGTTAGATACCTAAGGCTTAACTTGACAAGAACGAGTGGAAAGACAACCTTCAAAGGTTACCTAGAACACACAAGTACATAAGTACATGTACACAGAAATCCCAAGAGAAACCTTAAGTGTTCTACAAACAAAGAACTCAAGGTTCTATAAAAACAACATACATGTGACCGAGTTGACCCGTTTGACCCGTTGGTGACATTATGCGTTGTAAACCATTTAAACATACATAAGCATATAACATACATGTTTAACATTCCAATGACTCACATTTGATGCTACATTCCCAATACATTGCCTAAATCATCATGCTATGCACATATCATACAAGTTGTATAAATCCTTAGCATCTAGCATGCTCAGTGTGTTCAAAACACAACTAGTGTATCATATAATAGGTTAGATCATGCATAACCTACTTATATGACCTATAGCTATGATTTAGCATATATGGGTCAAAACAGATAATTTACCAAAAAGTCATACATACTATTCACAACGCATACAAGATGCCTAATACATGGAACATACATTAATATGATCCATTCCAGTCCCAAACATGATGTCCTAGTTACTAATCAACATACCAAACCATACATGACCATCCAAGTGCATAAATCACCCAAAAACCACATAAACATTCCATACTACCCAATTAATAGATTCTACCACTTTAAACATCCATAACAATCATTCTAGCATGATCCTAAAACCATGAACAAGTCGAATTACCAATATCCAAAGTTCGTGCACAATAAAGTTTCCCTTTTGGGAAAGTAATACCCAAAAGTGGTTTAACATCCAATTCAACCATAATTCCAACTATTATATACCTAATCAAGTTCATATCATACCTAGATATGATCTACAACACCTAATTAACATGATTCATAAATTTCATACTCAAAAAGTTACTATCTTTAGTAATATATGGATTCTAGCATGTAATCTTGAATTACCAAAGTTCATAGCAATAATCCAACATCCAATTATCATCATAAACACACCTATAACATCAACACATTAGCAATTCAAAATTACATACAAAATAAAGTTACTATTATTAGTAACCTATGAACAAATCCCTCAATTCACCAATTTCTTGCAAAATCTATGTTTCCTAGCATTCATACAACCTAATTAACAACCCAACAACATCAAACAATCATCAATTCCATGTTATAATCATTAATTTCGAATTAGGGTTCATAACCATCAAAGTTCATGATCAATGCACTAAAAACACAATTCATGCATAATCAACATTGAACAACATGTAATCAATCCAACTAACATACTAACATCAACAAACATCAAGATTTCAGCCCCCAAGAACATCAATTTCGAGTATAAGGTTCGGCCACAATGAGAAATCATGAAAAACATGAAAACCAACCTTCAATTCGTGCAAGGCAACAAGGTTTGATGTTTCTAATGTCTTCCAACACTTGAAATCGATCCAACCCAATGTTCTTTTGCTTGTTCCTGGTCGAATTTCGCAAGGGGAGAGGCTGGGAAGTGGTGTTGCGGCCGAAAGGGGTGTGGGTGGGGGTTAGGGTTATTTTGTTTTAATTATTTTCACTAATTACCCTTTAATCCTTGTGTTTTTGTATTTTTTATAAAAAGTAACTTTAAACCCCTTTTTAAAAGTGTTCTTAATCACTTAATAACTATATAAACTAATAACAACAATTATATATTTTATCTTTATAAAAGCACACAACATACGAATTAACACACGCGTTTCCGCGTTACGCGATAAAATTCTCAAATAGTCTTTAAATCGCGTAAAAACATAATAATAAAATAATAATCATCTTATCAACAGATTATTATTAAATTAACATTATTAATTATTTTTAAGTCACCAACGTCAAACGACAACTAGTGTGTGCTTACGACACGTGTATGCAAAACTTAACAAAACTAACGGAGTTTGGTAACGGAAAATTACCGGATGTCACACATTCCATAAAGATTCAAAGTGATTGGAAATGCTAAAGTGCTTTTGAAAACCACTGCTGAAAGTAGGTCTGATGGTGAGATTAAATCTTCAAACAATTCAAGCAAATCAGACAAGGTTTTAATACAACATAAAGGCAAAACTTTATCATCTCCATCATTTAAAGCAAAATCACCAAAGAATCAATCACTAAAAATAAAAATTGAACTGAGCTCACCACATAAGTCAAAACAAGAAATAGGCTTTGACATTTTAAACAAAAAAAGATGTTGAACAATTTGATTTATAGGTGATAAAGACAAAAGAAGCAAAGACATCCTTTGAACAAAAAGCACAGTAGAGTTGTGATACAATCTATTGATATAAAAAATAATGAACTTGCTTCTTCAACAAAAACAAAACAAGAGTTAAAGTTAAAACCAGTTAAGCATCTAGAAGCTTTACCCTCCAAAACAAAGATCAAATGAATGTATTATGACAACCATGACATGTCAAATCACAACACAGATGATTGCTATTTAAGTCAATATTGCTCAATTTGTAACATGAACAATAATTCAAACAAAAATTGCTATTTTAACAAGTATTGTTCTGTATGTGATATGACAAATCATAATACATCTGATTGCTTCTTTAATCAGAAAGGCTTGAGACTTCCATAAAACAAGCCCATTTCACCAATTTCAATTGTGAAGGTCGAAGCCAGAAGTCCATAGCATAATAGACAATAGACAATCTTAAATTCTGATGATGACTTTTATGACAATTAGCAGTCAAAGAGTGTTAAACAAAATTTAAATAAAAATATCTGTAACACCCGTAATTTCTTATTAAAGGAATTAAAAGAATAAAATAGAAAGAAAAAGGAGAGAAAATAAAAGTCAACTAAAGAGGAGGGGCCAAAAGGGCCAAATGGGCAAAGTTATTATTTATTTTGTACAAAAAGGGAGGCATGGCCGCCCATGATGCCTGCATTTCCCTATCATTTGATATTTTAGAGAGAGAGAGCAGAGAAACCTTCGGACATTGAAGAACAAGAAGAAGAAATTTGAGTTTAAGGTAAAGTTGAGTATTTTGAGTTGTTTTCGGCTAACCTTAGCCTCGGTTAAGTGCTTATGTGTGTTTCAATGTGTTCAAATGTGTGTTTAGAAGGTTTCCAGGTGTTAGAATCGATTAAAGGAGCTCGGGTGAAGAGTCCTAAGATTTGAAACAACCAAGGTGAGTTCTAGACCCCTTTTTACTGGTTTTTAAACGTTTTGGGGCTGGAAATGCATGTATATATACATATATGTTTTTATAGAAATTTGGGTTGATACCCGTATGAAATGAATGTATGTATGTTCATGTTTATGTTAGATTTATGCCTAGAATCATGTGTATATGTTTAGAACTAGGCATTTTGATGTTTGGGACTTGGACTATGATTTAGACACATGAACAGGTTACTAATATGTCTGAAATTTGGACTTAGAATAGATAAGTAAAAGTTGATGAGTCCACTAGTGGTCATACGACCAACAGTGTGGTCGTATGACCAGAAGATTTTTCTAAGTATTGCCCAATAGGACTCATACGACCAACAGTGTGGTCGTATGACCAAGTGAATTTTCTAAGTGTTGAGTCCAATAGGACTCATACGACCAACAGTGTGGTCGTATGACCAAGTAATATTTTCTAAGTATGTTGAAGAGTCCAATAGAGCTCATACGACCAACAGTGCGGTCGTATGATCAGAACATAATTCTAAGTATAGGATGGTACGACCAATAGTGCTCATACGACCAACAGTGTGGTCGTATGACCAGATGATAATTCTAAGTATAAGATGAAAAGTCCAGCAGTGCTCTTACGCCTAACAGGGCTCATACGCTCAGAGGGCTTATACGCCCAACAGGGCTCAAACGCCCAGAAAACTTAGAATTTTACAGAAACTTCCTGTAAGTTCGAAGTTCGAGGTTTGACCAGGGTTGACTAGGGTTAATAAATGATGATGTCTCATGCATGTAATGATGAGTATGATTAACCCTTATTATTACTGATATTATTATCAGTGTATTATTATTGTTAACAATATTATTAATAAAATATTGTTAAGTATGTATGATGCTATGAATGATGATAAATGTATGAAGATGAATGTATGATGATGAATGTATGATGAGTGTGTATGTTCCTTGTAATTGTGTATGCTAACTTTACGAATAACGAGAATGAATTAATGAAGTATTATGTATCGTAAAGTGAAAGATAATGAAAGAGGAACATGATGATGGATGCATGTATTAACAAATGAACGCAAAGAAGAATGATGATGAATACATGCATTAATAAATGAATGAATGAACGAAAGTCTTGCATGGTCTAAGGGGCACGAGATGGAATTGACGGTTAAGAAGTCTTGGAAATGGTGCTTGGTTCTAGTAACTAGGCCTATTACGAGCCTTATGGTAGATTATGGACAGTGAGCCATAGTTGCCTTAAGATCAACGGGGCAGTGTCTTTGTGACCTGTCACGGGATAGTTGTTACAGCAGGAGTGGTGACGATCACTCACGGGGTTAACGTGACCCCGGACGAGACGTTGTCGGTCTATGGACAGAGAGCCATAGGGGCAACGAGGTTGTCGGTCTATGGACAAAGAGCCATAGGGGCAACCAGGTTGTCGGTCTATGGACAGAGAGCCATAGGGGCAACCAGGTGTCGGTCTATGGACTGAGAGCCATAGGGGCACCAGGTGTCGGTCTATGGACTGAGAGCCATAGGGGCACCAGACGGATACGATATGCTTTGTCGGCTCATGGGTTGGAACCATGGGGGCAGAGAAGAGAGGTGACCCTTAGAGTTTTGCATGCTTGACAAATGAAAGTTAAAGAACGTACGAATGAATGTAAAGAATGTATGTATGAACGTGAATGAGAACGATGAATGGTACACGAATGAAAACTAAAGAACGAATGATGAAGATAACAATGATATTACTTATGTGTACGTACGATGTGTGATCACATATGCATAACGAACGTTTTGAAATGAGAAGTAAAGTATTTTAATTACAAAACTAGAACTCACTCAGCAACGCTGACTTTTATGTATTTTCCAGTTGGCAGGTGACAGGTTGCTGAGGATGGCACACAGGGGTGGCTACTAGGCGGGCAAGACTGACATCCATTATGTTTTGACAATACTGTTGTTTTGTAATTCAATCAAATAAATATTTTGTGACTTAGAAACTAGAATGTATTGCTTAACAACAGTGTTTCAAATGAACAGATGGTTTTGTTTAAATAATTCCGCTGCTTAATTTATTAACATGTATGTTTATGCTGTGAATGACCAACTGTGAGGTGCCCGGGAACGGGGCCTTACAAGTTGGTATCAGAGCAAAAGTTTAAGTAAAATGGGTAAATTTTCAAAAATAAACCTTAACTTAAACTGAGAATGGGACGGAAAGAGGGATGTCAGCCCGAGTAGCCATGTGCCATCAGGTATTGCTTTTCTTAAAAGTTAATCAGTGTTATGTGCGTGTGCTATGTGATTTATGTGTTCTTAGTAGATTTAGATGCTGATGTAGTCAGGATAGGAAGTGCTTGGGGTGTGAAGAGTAAAGTAAGTGGCTAATCACAACTGGCCACTATAATTAGGGACTTACTATACTTGACATAAACTGAGCTATTCCTTGAATGACTGTTTTAGTGTTTGAATCTTATAGTGCATAGGAAAATGGCTGGGAAGAAACCTTCTAAGGCTGCTAGAGGTAGAGGTCGTCCGCGTACGACTAGGAACAGTACTAAAGCTCCTGAGACGACTCCTGTGAACCCCGAGGTTCCTGACCGGAATGAAGAAACAGAGAATGCTAGTCTGAATGCCTCAGCTAGGGAGGCGATTGCTGATGAGGTACACCAGGTCCTACAGGCAGTTATGCCATCTGTAGTGACCGATGTTATTCGAGCTATAAGGAACGAGGAAAGGAAGGAAAAGGAGGACAGGAGAGGGTCGACTGAAAAGGAGAGCAAGGAAGAAGAGGAACGACCGGATCCTGAGATAGTAATATCTGATGAGGAAAGAGATGATGTAGTAGGGGTGACGACCAAGGGGTGCAGTTACGGGGCATTTCAGAGGTGCAAGCCCCCGACTTTCGATGGCAATGGCACTGCTGCAACCGCTCAACGATAGGTAAGGGAGATGGAAGCGGTACTCGAGATCAGCGAGTGCCGTGAGGATCAGAAGGTGAAGTTTGCCACCTACTCCTTTACTGACTCAGCACTATGCTGGTGGGACAATATTGTCCAAGCTGAGGGTTCCAGGGCCATCGGGAAAATGAAGTGGTCCGAATTGAAGAAGCTAGTAATTGAGGAATTCTGTCCTCACAGAGAACTTGATAAGGTCGAGAGGGATTTCCTGCAACTCGAGGCAGGAACCATGACACACCAGCAATACACTACCAAATTCAATGAGATGGCGAGGCTGGTGCCGGATCAAGTGACACCGGTATCTCGAAAGATTAACCGGTACATTCAGGGACTGCCAGCCGACATCCGCAGGCACTTGATTACTTCCCGACCAAGCACCTTTAGGTCGGCAGTAGACTTAGCTGGGAGGCTCTATGACGAGAGGGAAGTGATGGTGGTGGAATCAAAGAAGGCCGGTGGTGATCGAAACTGGAATGGAAAGCGGTTCGGGCGTGGTGGCTTTACCCCGAATAACAAGAAGGCGATAAGGGATAACCGTAGGGTGGGGTCATCAAGCTCGGGACCCAAAAGATGTGACAAGTGTGATAAGGAGCACGGTGGTGAATGTAGATGGGGGTTAAACGTCTGTTTCAGGTGTGGGAAATCCGGTCATATGGCTAGAGACTGTAAGGCTGCGAGGTGTTTTAACTGTGGTGAAGCGGGGCATATGAGTAAAGATTGCAAGAAGTCGAGGGCTGAGAGTTCCGGGGCAAAGAAGACGGCCAGGACTGAAGGGCAGAAGACGAGTGCCAGAGCTTTCACCATGACCAGAGAAGAGGCTAGGACGGACCCCGATGTTATGTCAGGTACGTTGCTAGTAAATCAAACTCTTGCTTCTGTGTTATTTGGTTCTGGTGCTAGTAAGAGTTTCATTTCTTCTACTTTCTGTGTTAAATTGTCTGCTAGTAGTAAATGCATTGATGAGCCCTTTGATGTAGAAACCGCTATTGGTAAGTCCACTAGAGTTACTGACGTGATAGAGGACTGTACCATAGAGTTAGAAGGCCATAGGTTTGCTGCCAAATTACATGTGATGCCCCTAGGAGGATTTGATGTAGTGTTAGGGATGGATTGGTTAGCAACCTACGAAGCGAATATTATGTGCCGAAAGAAGATGATTAGGCTGACGGCGACTGACGGAAGTCCGGTGACAATATATGGTGATCGGGTTACGACGATTCCGAAGGTGATCTCGATGGCGGTGGCGGGAAAGTGTATGAGGCGCGGATGTAGCGCCTACTTAGGTTATGTAAAGAATGTAGAGACGCCAACACCACAACTATCTGATGTACCAGTTGTGCGTGACTTTCCGGACGTGTTTCCCGAAGACTTATCGGGATTGCCACCTGACCGAGAGATCGAATTCCAGATCGACCTGATACCAGGTGCCCAGCCTGTCGCAAAAGCACCGTATCGCTTGGCTCCGACGGAGATGAAAGAGTTGATGGAGCAACTGCAGGAGTTGCTTGACAAGGGCTTTATTAGACCGAGTATCTCTCCTTGGGGTGCTCCGGTCTTGTTTGTGAAGAAAAAGGACGGTAGCATGAGAATGTGTATCGACTACCGTGAATTGAACAAGTTGACAATAAAGAATCGGTATCCGTTGCCGAGAATCGATGACTTGTTCGACCAGCTCCAGGGTGCCAGTTGGTTCTTGAGGATAGATCTTCGATCTGGCTATCACCAGTTGAAGGTGAAGGAGCAGGACATTCCTAAAACAGCTTTCCGTACGCGTTATGGACACTATGAGTTTCTTGTTATGTCATTTGGTCTAACTAACGCGCCAGCTGCTTTTATGGATTTGATGAACCGAGTGTGTCGGCCAATGTTAGATAAATCAGTAATTGTATTCATTGATGATATTCTGATTTATTCAAGGAGCGAAGAAGAGCATGCCGGTCACATTCGGGAAGTGTTGGAGACTTTGAGGAGGGAGAAGCTGTATGCTAAGTTCTCCAAATGTGCGTTCTGGCTACGCGAGGTACAATTTCTGGGTCACGTGGTAAATGCAGAAGGAATAATGGCGGATCCAGCAAAGGTTGAGGCTGTGATGCAATGGAAATCACCCAAGACGCCATCCGAGATTCGTAGCTTCTTAGGATTGGCAGGCTACTATAGGAGATTTATTCAAGACTTCTCCAAGATAGCCTCCCCTTTGACAAAATTGACTCGTAAGGACGTGAAATTCGTGTGGGGTCGAGAACAGGAGATGACTTTTGAGGAGTTGAAGACAAGACTAACACAAGCTCCTATTTGACTTTGCCCAAGGGAATGAAGACTTAGTGGTCTATTCGGATGCATCCTATTCTGGGCTAGGTTGTGTATTGATGCAACGTGGAAAGGTCATAGCCTATGCATCCCGACAACTAAAAACCCACGAAGTCAACTATCCCACACACGATTTAGAACTAGCTGCGGTGGTTTTTGCGTTGAAGATATGGCGGCACTATCTATACGGGACGAAGTGCACTATCTTCACAGACTACAAAAGCTTGAAGTACTTCTTCGAGCAGAAAGATCTAAACATGAGGCAAAGGCGATGGTTGGAGCTCATAAAGGATTATGACTGCGAAATCCATTACCATCCGGGCAAGGCCAACGTGGTGGCAGATGCCCTTAGTCGAAAAGAAAGGCCTGAGCCAATCCGGATAAAGGCATATCATCTAATTATGACCTCAGATGTAATGACTCAGGTTAAGGAGTTTCAAGACGAGGCTTTGAAAGAAGATCGTCTTAACTCCGAATGGATGAGAGGTCTAGTTACGGAATTGGGTGAGAACACTCTTGGTGTTAAGACTCGATTTGGACGAATGTGGATTCCTCGATACGGGGATCTACGTGGTAGAATTATGGACGAGGCCCATAAGACCCGATACTCCATTCACCCCGGTGCTACCAAAATGTACCACGATATGAAGAAAGACTATTGGTGGCCAGGTATGAAACGCGACGTAGTGGAGTACGTAAGTAAGTGCTTGACTTGCTTACAAGTGAAGGCGGAACACCAGAAGCCCTACGGGAAGATCCAACCGTTGGATATACCCGAGTGGAAGTGGGAACACATCACCATGGACTTCATTACGAAATTACCACGTACCCCAAAAGGGTATGATGCCATATGGGTGATAGTTGACCGCTTGACAAAGAGTGCCCACTTCCTACCGATCCGCGAGACGTACTCATCTGAAAGATTGGCGGATCTGTTCATCAAAGAAATTGTAGCTCGTCATGGTGTACCGGTGTCTATTGTGTCTGATCGCGACACCCGGTTTACCTCTAAATTTTGGAAGAGATTTCACGATGCAATGGGGACGAGACTACACATTAGTACAGCATATCACCCTCAGACAGACGGTCAGTCTGAGAGGACGATCCAAACACTCGAGGACATGCTTCGGGCGTGCGTGATCGATTTTGGAGGGAGTTGGGACGACCACCTGCCGTTAGCAGAATTCTCGTACAACAACAGTTATCATGCTAGCATTGGCATGCCACCTTACGAGATGCTATACGGTAGGAGATGTAGGACGCCCGTATGCTGGGGAGACATTGGGCAGAAAGAGTTAGGAGGTGTTGAGGTGGTCGAAGCTACGACTGAGAAGTTGGAAAAGATTAAGGCCTTCTGAAGGCGGCGAAAGATAGGCAAAAGTCGTATGCTGACAAGAGGCGAAGACCGATAGAGTTCAAGGTTGGTGACCGAGTTATGTTGAAGGTCTCGCCTTGGAAAGGAATCATTAGATTCAGGAAACGAGGTAAGCTAAGCCCGAGATACAAAGGACCTTTCCGAATTATCGCACGAGTAGGAAAGGTGGCCTATCGACTTGAATTGCCAGATGAGTTAAGTGGAATTCATCCCACATTCCATGTATCCCATCTAAGAAAGTGCTTAGCTGATGAAGACATGGTTGTACCACTGGAGGATATTGAGGTGGATGAGAGGCTCAACTACGTGGAGCAACCAGTGGCAATCATTGATCGTAAAGAAAAGAGGTTAAGGAATAAAGTGGTTCCTCTTGTGCGTGTACAGTGGAAGCACAGGAAGGGATCCGAGTCTACGTGGGAGACTGAAGAAGAAATGAGACAGCACTACCCACATCTGTTTGAGGAATAACAGGTTTCGGGGACGAAACCTATATAAGGGGGGTGGACTTGTAACACCCGTAATTTCTTATTAAAGGAATTAAAAGAATAAAATAGAAAGAAAAAGGAGAGAAAATAAAAGTCAACTAAAGAGGAGGGGCCAAAAGGGCCAAATGGGCAAAGTTATTATTAATTTTGTACAAAAAGGGAGGCATGGCCGCCCATGATGCCTGCATTTCCCTATCATTTGATATTTTAGAGAGAGAGAGCAGAGAAACCTTCGGACATTGAAGAACAAGAAGAAGAAATTCGAGTTTAAGGTAAAGTTGAGTATTTTGAGTTGTTTTTGGCTAACCTTAGCCTCGGTTAAGTGCTTATGTGTGTTTCTATGTGTTCAAATGTGTGTTTAGAAGGTTTCCAGGTGTTAGAATCGATTAAAGGAGCTCGGGTGAAGAGTCCTAAGATTTGAAGCAACCAAGGTGAGTTCTAGACCCCTTTTTACTGGTTTTTAAACGTTTTGGGGCTGGAAATGCATGTATATATACATATATGTTTTTATAGAAATTTGGGTTGATACCCGTATGAAATGAATGTATGTATGTTCATGTTTATGTTAGATTTATGCCTAGAATCATGTGTATATGTTTAGAACTAGGCATTTTGATGTTTGGGACTTGGACTATGATTTAGACACATGAACAGGTTACTAATATGTCTGAAATTTGGACTTAGAATAGATAAGTAAAAGTTGATGAGTCCACTAGTGGTCATACGACCAACAGTGTGGTCGTATGACCAGAAGATTTTTCTAAGTATTGCCCAATAGGACTCATACGACCAACAGTGTGGTCGTATGACCAAGTGAATTTTTCTAAGTGTTGAGTCCAATAGGACTCATACGACCAACAGTGTGGTCGTATGACCAAGTAATATTTTTCTAAGTATGTTGAAGAGTCCAATAGTGCTCATACGACCAACAGTGTGGTCGTATGATCAGAACATAATTCTAAGTATAGGATGGTACGACCAATAGTGCTCATACGACCAACAGTATGGTCGTATGACCAGATGATAATTCTAAGTATAAGATGAAAAGTCCAGCAGTGCTCTTACGCCTAACAGGGCTCATACGCCCAGAGGGCTTATACGCCCAACAGGGCTCAAACGCCCAGAAAACTTAGAATTTTACAGAAATTTCCTGTAAGTCCGAAGTTCGAGGTTTGACCAGGGTTGACTAGGGTTAATAAATGATGATGTCTCATGCATGTAATGATGAGTATGATTAACCCTTATTATTACTGATATTATTATCAGTGTATTATTATTGTTAACAATATTATTAATAAAATATTGTTAAGTATGTATGATGCTATGAATGATGATAAATGTATGAAGATGAATGTATGATGATGAATGTATGATGAGTGTGTATGTTCCTTGTAATTGTGTATGCTAACTTTACGAATAACGAGAATGAATTAATGAAGTATTATGTATCGTAAAGTGAAAGATAATGAAAGAGGAACATGATGATGGATGCATGTATTAACAAATGAACGCAAAGAAGAATGATGATGAATACATGCATTAATAAATGAATGAATGAACGAAAGTCTTGCACGGTCTAAGGGGCACGAGATGGAATTGACGGTTAAGAAGTCTTGGAAATGGTGCTTGGTTCTAGTAACTAGGCCTATTACGAGCCTTATGGTAGATTATGGACAGTGAGCCATAGTTTCCTTAAGATCAACGGGGCAGTGTCTTTGTGACCTGTCACGGGATAGTTGTTACAGCAGGAGTGGTGACGATCACTCACGGGGTTAACGCGACCCCGGACGAGACGTTGTCGGTCTATGGACAGAGAGCCATAGGGGCAACGAGGTTGTCGGTCTATGGACAGAGAGCCATAGGGGCAACCAGGTTGTCGGTCTATGGACAGAGAGCCATAGGGGCAACCAGGTGTCGGTCTATGGACTGAGAGCCATAGGGGCACCAGGTGTCGGTCTATGGACTGAGAGCCATAGGGGCACCAGACGGATACGATATGCTTTGTCGGCTCATGGGTTGGAACCATGGGGGCAGAGAAGAGAGGTGACCCTTAGAGTTTTGCATGCTTGACGAATGAAAGTTAAAGAACGTACGAATGAATGTAAAGAATGTATGTATGAACGTGAATGAGAACGATGAATGGTACACGAATGAAAACTAAAGAACGAATGATGAAGATAACAATGATATTACTTATGTGTACGTACGATGTGTGATCACATATGCATAACGAACGTTTTGAAATGAGAAGTAAAGTATTTTAATTACAAAACTAGAACTCACTCAGCAACGCTGACTTTTATGTATTTTCCAGTTGGCAGGTGACAGGTTGCTGAGGATGGCACACAGGGGTGGCTACTAGGCGGGCAAGACTGACATCCATTATGTTTTGACAATACTGTTGTTTTGTAATTCAATCAAATAAATATTTTGTGACTTAGAAACTAGAATGTATTGCTTAACAACAGTGTTTCAAATGAACAGATAGTTTTGTTTAAATAATTCCGCTGCTTAATTTATTAACATGTATGTTTTATGCTGTGAATGACCAACTGTGAGGTGCCCGGGAACGGGGCCTTACAAGTTGGTATCAGAGCAAAAGTTTAAGTAAAATGGGTAAATTTTCAAAAATAAACCTTAACTTAAACTGAGAATGGGACGGAAAGAGGGATGTCAGCCCGAGTAGCCATGTGCCATCAGGTATTGCTTTTCTTAAAAGTTAATCAGTGTTATGTGCGTGTGCTATGTGATTTATGTGTTCTTAGTAGATTTAGATGCTGATGTAGTCAGGATAGGAAGTGCTTGGGTGTGAAGAGTAAAGTAAGTGGCTAATCACAACTGGCCACTGTAATTAGGGACTTACTATACTTGACATAAACTGAGCTATTCCTTGAATGACTGTTTTAGTGTTTGAATCTTATAGTGCATAGGAAAATGGCTGGGAAGAAACCTTCTAAGGCTGCTAGAGGTAGAGGTCGTCCGCGTACGACTAGGAACATTACTAAAGCTCCTGAGACGACTCCTGTGAACCCCGAGGTTCCTGACCGGAATGATGAAACAGAGAATGCTAGTCTGAATGCCTCAGCTAGGGAGGCGATTGCTGATGAGGTACACCAGGTCCTACAGGCAGTTATGCCATCTGTAGTGACCGATGTTATTCGAGCTATAAGGAATGAGGAAAGGAAGGAAAAGGAGGACAGGAGAGGGTCGACTGAAAAGGAGAGCAAGGAAGAAGAGGAACGACCGGATCCTGAGATAGTAATATCTGATGAGGAAAGAGATGATGTAGTAGGGGTGACGACCAAGGGGTGCATTACGGGGCATTTCAGAGGTGCAAGCCCCCGACTTTCGATGGCAATGGCACTGCTGCAACCGCTCAACGATGGGTAAGGGAGATGGAAGCGGTACTCGAGATCAGCGAGTGCCGTGAGGATCAGAAGGTGAAGTTTGCGACCCACTCCTTTACTGACTCAGCACTATGCTGGTGGGACAATATTGTCCAAGCTGAGGGTTCCAGGGCCATCGGGAAAATGAAGTGGTCCGAATTGAAGAAGCTAGTAATTGAGGAATTCTGTCCTCACAGAGAACTTGATAAGGTCCAGAGGGATTTCCTGCAACTCGAGGCAGGAACCATGACACACCAGCAATACACTACCAAATTCAATGAGATGGCGAGGCTGGTGCCGGATCAAGTGACACCGGTATCTCGAAAGATTAACCGGTACATTCAGGGACTGCCAGCCGACATCCGCAGGCACTTGATTACTTCCCGACCAAGCACCTTTAGGTCGGCAGTAGACTTAGCTGGGAGGCTCTATGACGAGAGGGAAGTGATGGTGGTGGAATCAAAGAAGGCCGGTGGTGACCGAAACTGGAATGGAAAGCGGTTCGGGCGTGGTGGCTTTACCCCGAATAACAAGAAGGCGAGAAGGGATAACCGTAGGGTGGGGTCATCAAGCTCGGGACCCAAAAGATATGACAAGTGTGGTAAGGAGCACGGTGGTGAATGTAGATGGGGGTTAAACGTCTGTTTCAGGTGTGGCAAATCCGGTCATATGGCTAGAGACTGTAAGGCTGCGAGGTGTTTTAACTGTGGTGAAGCGGGGCATATGAGTAAAGATTGCAAGAAGTCGAGGGCTGAGAGTTCCGGGGCAAAGAAGACGGCTGGGACTGAAGGGCAGAAGACGAGTGCCAGAGCTTTCACCATGACCAGAGAGGAGGCTAGGACGGACCCCGATGTTGTGTCAGGTACGTTGCTAGTAAATCAAACTCTTGCTTCTGTGTTATTTGGTTCTGGTGCTAGTAAGATTTTCATTTCTGCTACTTTCTGTGTTAAATTGTCTGCTAGTAGTAAATGCATTGATGAGCCCTTTGATGTAGAAACCGCTATTGGTAAGTCCACTAGAGTTACTGACGTGATAGAGGACTGTACCATAGAGTTAGAAGGCCATAGGTTTGCTGCCAAATTACATGTGATGCCCCTAGGAGGATTTGATGTAGTGTTAGGGATGGATTGGTTAGCAACCTACGAAGCGAATATTATGTGCCGAAAGAAGATGATTAGGCTGACGGCGACTGACGGAAGTCCGGTGACAATATATGGTGATCGGGTTACGACGATTCCGAAGGTGATCTCGATGGCGGTGGCGGGAAAGTGTATGAGGCGCGGATGTAGCGCCTACTTAGGTTATGTAAAGAATGTAGAGACGCCAACACCACAACTATCTGATGTACCAGTTGTGCGTGACTTTCCGGACGTGTTTCCCGAAGACTTATCGGGATTGCCACCTGACCGAGAGATCGAATTCCAGATCGACCTGATACCAGGTGCCCAGCCTGTCGCAAAAGCACCGTATCGCTTGGCTCCGTCGGAGATGAAAGAGTTGATGGAGCAACTGCAGGAGTTGCTTGACAAGGGCTTTATTAGACCGAGTATCTCTCCTTGGGGTGCTCCGGTCTTGTTTGTGAAGAAAAAGGACGGTAGCATGAGAATGTGTATCGACTACCGTGAATTGAACAAGTTGACAATAAAGAATCGGTATCCGTTGCCGAGAATCGATGACTTGTTCGACCAGCTCCAGGGTGCCAGTTGGTTCTCGAGGATAGATCTTCGATCTGGCTATCACCAGTTGAAGGTGAAGGAGCAGGACATTCCTAAAACATCTTTCCGTACGTGTTATGGACACTATGAGTTTCTCGTTATGTCATTTGGTCTAACTAACGCGCCAGCTGCTTTTATGGATTTGATGAACCGAGTGTGTCGGCCAATGTTAGATAAATCAGTAATTGTGTTCATTGATGATATTCTGATTTATTCAAGGAGCGAAGAAGAGCATGCCGGTCACATTCGGGAAGTGTTGGAGACTTTGAGGAGGGAGAAGTTGTATGCTAAGTTCTCCAAATGTGCGTTCTGGCTACGCGAGGTACAATTTCTGGGTCACGTGGTAAATGCAGAAGGAATAATGGTGGATCCAGCAAAGGTTGAGGCTATGATGCAATGGAAATCACCCAAGACGCCATCCGAGATTCGTAGCTTCTTAGGATTGGCGGGCTACTATAGGAGATTTATTCAAGACTTCTCCAAGATAGCCTCCCCTTTGACAAAATTGACTCGTAAGGACGTGAAATTCGTGTGTTGTCGAGAGCAGGAGACGGCTTTTGAGGAGTTGAAGACAAGACTAACACAAGCTCCTATTTTGACTTTGCCCGAGGGGAATGAAGACTTAGTGGTCTATTCGGATGCATCCTATTCTGGGCTAGGTTGTGTATTGATGCAACGCGGAAAGGTCATAGCCTATGCATCCCGACAACTAAAAACCCACGAAGTCAACTATCCCACACACGATTTAGAACTAGCTGCGGTGGTTTTTGCGTTGAAGATATGGCGGCACTATCTATACGGGACGAAGTGCACTATCTTCACAGACTACAAAAGCTTGAAGTACTTCTTCGAGCAGAAAGATCTAAACATGAGGCAAAGGCGATGGTTGGAGCTCATAAAGGATTATGACTGCGAAATCCATTACCATCCGGGCAAGGCCAACGTGGTGGCAGATGCCCTTAGTCGAAAAGAAAGGCCTGAGCCGATCCGGATAAAGGCATATCATCTAATTATGACCTCAGATGTAATGACTCAGGTTAAGGAGTTTCAAGACGAGGCTTTGAAAGAAGATCGTCTTAACTCCGAATGGATGAGAGGTCTAGTTACGGAATTGGGTGAGAACACTCTTGGTGTTAAGACTCGATTTGGACGAATGTGGATTCCTCGATACGGGGATCTACGTGGTAGAATTATGGACGAGGCCCATAAGACCCGATACTCCATTCACCCCGGTGCTACCAAAATGTACCACGATATGAAGAAAGACTATTGGTGGCCGGGTATGAAACGCGACGTAGTGGAGTACGTAAGTAAGTGCTTGACTTGCTTACAAGTGAAGGCGGAACACCAGAAGCCCTACGGGAAGATCCAACCGTTGGATATACCCGAGTGGAAGTGGGAACACATCACCATGGACTTCATTACGAAATTACCACGTACCCCAAAAGGGTATGATGCCATATGGGTGATAGTTGACCGCTTGACAAAGAGTGCCCACTTCCTACCGATCCGCGAGACGTACTCATCTGAAAGATTGGCGGATCTGTTCATCAAAGAAATTGTAGCTCGTCATGGTGTACCGGTGTCTATTGTGTCTGATCGCGACACCCGGTTTACCTCTAAGTTTTGGAAGAGATTTCACGATGCAATGGGGACGAGACTACACATTAGTACAGCATATCACCCTCAGACAGACGGTCAGTCTGAGAGGACGATCCAAACACTCGAGGACATGCTTCGGGCGTGCGTGATCGATTTTGGAGGGAGTTGGGACGACCACCTGCCGTTAGCAGAATTCTCGTACAACAACAGTTATCATGCTAGCATTGGCATGCCACCTTACGAGATGCTATACGGTAGGAGATGTAGGACGCCCGTATGCTGGGGAGACATTGGGCAGAAAGAGTTAGGAGGTGTTGAGGTGGTCGAAGCTACGACTGAGAAGTTGGAAAAGATCAAGGCCTTCTGAAGGCGGCGAAAGATAGGCAAAAGTCGTATGCTGACAAGAGGCGAAGACCGATAGAGTTCAAGGTTGGTGACCGAGTTATGTTGAAGGTCTCGCCTTGGAAAGGAATCATTAGATTCAGGAAACGAGGTAAGCTAAGCCCGAGATACAAAGGACCTTTCCGAATTATCGCACGAGTAGGAAAGGTGGCCTATCGACTTGAATTGCCAGATGAGTTAAGTGGAATTCATCCCACATTCCATGTATCCCATCTAAGAAAGTGCTTAGCTGATGAAGACATGGTTGTACCACTGGAGGATATTGAGGTGGATGAGAGGCTCAACTACGTGGAGCAACCAGTGGCAATCATTGATCGTAAAGAAAAGAGGTTAAGGAATAAAGTGGTTCCTCTTGTGCGTGTACAGTGGAAGCACAGGAAGGGATCCGAGTCTACGTGGGAGACTGAAGAAGAAATGAGACAGCACTACCCACATCTGTTTGAGGAATAACAGGTTTCGGGGACGAAACCTATATAAGGGGGGTGGACTTGTAACACCCGTAATTTCTTATTAAAGGAATTAAAAGAATAAAATAGAAAGAAAAAGGAGAGAAAATAAAAGTCAACTAAAGAGGAGGGGCCAAAAGGGCCAAATGGGCAAAGTTATTATTTATTTTGTACAAAAGGGAGGCATGGCCGCCCATGATGCCTGCATTTCCCTATCATTTGATATTTTAGAGAGAGAGAGCAGAGAAACCTTTGGACATTGAAGAACAAGAAGAAGAAATTCGAGTTTAAGGTAAAGTTGAGTATTTTGAGTTGTTTTTGGCTAACCTTAGCCTCGGTTAAGTGCTTATGTGTGTTTCTATGTGTTCAAATGTGTGTTTAGAAGGTTTCCAGGTGTTAGAATCGATTAAAGGAGCTTGGGTGAAGAGTCCTAAGATTTGAAACAACCAAGGTGAGTTCTAGACCCCTTTTTACTGGTTTTTAAACGTTTTGGGGCTGAAAATGCATGTATATATACATATATGTTTTTATAGAAATTTGGGTTGATACCCGTATGAAATGAATGTATGTATGTTCATGTTTATGTTAGATTTATGCCTAGAATCATGTGTATATGTTTAGAACTAGGCATTTTGATGTTTGGGACTTGGACTATGATTTAGACACATGAACAGGTTACTAATATGTCTGAAATTTGGACTTAGAATAGATAAGTAAAAGTTGATGAGTCCACTAGTAGTCATACGACCAACAGTGTGGTCGTATGACCAGAAGATTTTTCTAAGTATGCCCAATAGGACTCATACGACCAACAGTGTGGTCGTATGACCAAGTGAATTTTTCTAAGTGTTGAGTCCAATAGGACTCATACGACCAACAGTGTGGTCGTATGACCAAGTAATATTTTTCTAAGTATGTTGAAGAGTCCAATAGTGCTCATACGACCAACAGTGTGGTCGTATGATCAGAACATAATTCTAAGTATAGGATGGTACGACCAATAGTGCTCATACGACCAACACTGTGGTCGTATGACCAGATGATAATTCTAAGTATAAGATGAAAAGTCCAGCAGTGCTCTTACGCCTAACAGGGCTCATACGCCCAGAGGGCTTATACGCCCAACAGGGCTCAAACGCCCAGAAAACTTAGAATTTTACAGAAATTTCCTGTAAGTCCGAAGTTCGAGGTTTGACCAGGGTTGACTAGGGTTAATAAATGATGATGTCTCATGCATGTAATGATGAGTATGATTAACCCTTATTATTACTGATATTATTATCAGTGTATTATTATTGTTAACAATATTATTAATAAAATATTGTTAAGTATGTATGATGCTATGAATGATGATAAATGTATGAAGATGAATGTATGATGATGAATGTATGATGAGTGTGTATGTTCCTTGTAATTGTGTATGCTAACTTTACGAATAACGAGAATGAATTAATGAAGTATTATGTATCGTAAAGTGAAAGATAATGAAAGAGGAACATGATGATGGATGCATGTATTAACGAATGAACGCAAAGAAGAATGATGATGAATACATGCATTAATAAATGAATGAATGAACGAAAGTCTTGCATGGTCTAAGGGGCACGAGATGGAATTGACGGTTAAAAAGTCTTGGAAATGGTGCTTGGTTCTAGTAACTAGGCCTATTACGAGCCTTATGGTAGATTATGGACAGTGAGCCATAGTTGCCTTAAGATCAACGGGGCAGTGTCTTTGTGACCTGTCACGGGATAGTTGTTACAGCAGGAGTGGTGACGATCACTCACGGGGTTAACGTGACCCCGGACGAGACGTTGTCGGTCTATGGACAGAGAGCCATAGGGGCAACGAGGTTGTCGGTCTATGGACAGAGAGCCATAGGGGCAACCAGGTTGTCGGTCTATGGACAGAGGGCCATAGGGGCAACCAGGTGTCGGTCTATGGACTGAGAGCCATAGGGGCACCAGGTGTCGGTCTATGGACTGAGAGCCATAGGGGCACCAGACGGATACGATATGCTTTGTCGGCTCATGGGTTGGAACCATGGGGGCAGAGAAGAGAGGCGACCCTTAGAGTTTTGCATGCTTGACGAATGAAAGTTAAAGAACGTACGAATGAATGTAAAGAATGTATGTATGAACGTGAATGAGAACGATGAATGGTACACAAATGAAAACTAAAGAACGAATGATGAAGATAACAATGATATTACTTATGTGTACGTACGATGTGTGATCACATATGCATAACGAAAGTTTTGAAATGAGAAGTAAAGTATTTTAATTACAAAACTAGAACTCACTCAGCAACGCTGACTTTTATGTATTTTCCAGTTGGCAGGTGACAGGTTGCTGAGGATGGCACACAGGGGTGGCTACTAGGCGGGCAAGACTGACATCCATTATGTTTTGACAATACTGTTGTTTTGTAATTCAATCAAATAAATATTTTGTGACTTAGAAACTAGAATGTATTGCTTAACAACAGTGTTTCAAATGAACAGATGGTTTTGTTTAAATAATTCCGCTGCTTAATTTATTAACATGTATGTTTTATGCTGTGAATGACCAACTGTGAGGTGCCCGGGAACGGGGCCTTACAATATCAAAAAATCACTTAATGTATTTCCTAAATCCAAAACAAAAGTGATTTCTGAAAATCAAAAACTTGCCCAATTTCTACTTAGAAATAGGGATCAAAGGTTTGACCACTCTTCTGACACTTCTATTGAAATTGAGCAAAAGAAAACAAGAAGAATCCCACACAAATCAATCAATACATCATCCTCTAAGTCTTAACATAGAAGAAAATACCAAGAAGTTACAGTATTAGATAGAGCCGGGAAACCCAAGACCATTATGGCTTAGGTTCCATATTCTAATTAGTTTCTTTTTCCTTGTAGGGTCGTCCATACAGGTCCAACCGCTTATGGTACGTGGACAGTAGATGCTCTCAACACATGACAGGAGATTGTTCCCTCCTTCATGACTTCAAGCACATTCAAGGAACAACTATATCATTTGGTGGAGATTCGCAGGGTGGATGAATTACCGGTGAAGGATCTGCGATGAATGGATCACTGAGCTTTGATAGAGTGAATTACTGCAAGCAATTGAACTTCAATCTTCTTAGCGTGTCCTAAATCTGTGACAAGAAATATTCGACTCACTTCACTGACACTCATTGTTATATTTTCAAACCATGATCTCAAATCCCTGAGGAATGGGTTGTCTTAAAGACTCAGAGGAAGAATAATACCTATGTCTTAAACCTTAATTCTACACATCCTAAAGAAGAAACATGTCTTGTGTCTAAAGCATCATTTGATGAGTCACAATTTTGGCATAGATAACTGGGACATACAAATTTCAAAAACATGAACAGATTGATCAAAGGAAACTAGGTTATTGGTTTACCTCTAAAGAATTCCATTTCATTGACCACTATTCAACATCAACATGTCTCAAAGGAAAACAACACAAGTCATCTCACAAACCAAAGCTTGTGAACACAAACAATACTCCATTGAAGCTAATTCATATGGATCTTTTCAGACCAACTCATGTTATGAGTATTGGAAAGAAATAGTATTTAGTGATCATTAATGACTATTCACGTTTTACATTGGTCTTCTTTTTTACTTCATAAAAACGAAGCATCATAAATAACAAAGGACTTTATCACTAGAATTAAGAACTACCTTGATCATAAAGTAAAATCAATTAGAAGTGATAATGGTACTATATTCAAAAATGAAAATCTAAGTTCATTTTGTACAACCAAAGGCATTGTTCATCAATTTAGTGCAGCTAGGACTCCTCAACAAAATAGGGTAGCCGAAAAGAGAAACAGAACACTAATTGAAACAACACGAACAATGCTAGCAGATGCTAAACTGCCTATTACCTTTTGGGCAGAAGCATTTAACACATCTTGCTTCGTATAAAATCGAACTTTAATAATCAAAGAAAGTAATAGAACACCATATGAACTTCTCTTTCTTAAAACCATATGTTGGATTTTTCAAGTTATTTGGTAGTCATGTATCAATATTAAACACCAGAGATCATTTAGGAAAGTTTATTTCAAAGTCTGATGAGGGATTTTTTGTAGGTTATTCCTTAGTCTCAAAGGCTTTCAGAGTGTTTAGTCCCAGATTAAACATCATTAATGAATCAATAAATGTTCAATTCAATGATCATTCATTTCCTAAGTCAACTAATGGTCCCGACCAGTTGTTTGATATTGACTCATTTACTAGATCTTTTGATCAGTTTCACTTGTCATACGAAGGTAACCTACATTCAGCTGGATCTTCCAGAACAGTAAAAAGAACAGATGATTTTTCCATGATTCCTCCTACTTCTGTTGATTAACCAGATGAAGAAGTTCCTTTACAAGCTGATCCTATCAGACAAGCACCATAAAATCAGAGAGTTTCAACTGAGGCTGGTCCAAGCTCAATGCCAACTCCTTCAGATGAACCATCAAATGAAGTGAAGATTCAAGAACCAGCTACTATTCTAGTTGAGACTGAGAGAAATGCAAATGATGACAGTGTTCAAAGTGCAGCAGACGCTCAAGCAGAAATCGATGAAGCCTTTGATTTCTTTCATCACTCTCCCATATCACAACTTGAAGGTGCCTCTTACCATGATAATCTAAATGTCTCCAACTTTGATGTATCAATTGCTGGTGACTCCATTCCAACCACCATCATACATAAGGATCATCCAGTGTCAAGCATCATTGGTGAACTAGATAAGCGGGTGACTAAAGGCAAGTCTAGTATTGCAAACATATGTTTTTGTTTTCTTGCTTTATATGTCAGACAGTACCCGAGAACATAAAAGAGGCTCTTTAAGACAACAGCTGGATCGAGGCAATACAGGAAGAGTTGCTCCAGTTCAAGAAACAAGAAGTATGACAACTGGTAGATCTACCTGAAGGTCAATACCCTATCGGTACTAGATGGCTATACAAAAACAAGACTAATGATAGGGGTATTGTCATCAGGAAAAAGCAAGACTAGTGGCACATGGATACACTCAAGAAGAAGAAATAGATTATGATGAAGTGTTTGCTCCTGTAGCCAGATTAGAAGCCATTACACTTTTCCTAGTGTACTCTGCATCCAAGAAATTTATTGTATACCAAATGGATGTGAAGTGTGCTTTTCTATATGGCAAAATTACTGAAGAAGTCTATGTGAGTCTACCTCCAGGCTTTGAAGACCCAAATTTCCCTCATGGGGTATACAAGCTTGATAAAGCTTTGTATGGTCTACATCAAGCCCCACAAAAGTACTATGAGACTTTATCATCTTTCTTTCTTACATATGGATACGAGAGAGGAAAGATTGATCAAACTCTCTTCAGAAAGATAAAAAGAAAAGACATGTTGCTAGTCCAGATTTATATGGATGATATCATTTTTGGTTCAACCAATAAGCAACTTTACAAAGACTTTGAAGATATCATGAACTCCAAGTTCCAAATAGGTGCAATAGGAGAACTCACTTTCTTCTTAGGGTTGCAAGTACAGCAAATAGTAGATGGAATCTTCATCAATCAGTCAAAATATATGAAAACCATGTTGAAGAAATTTCATTTTACAGATTGTCAGTCTATCAGAATCCTGTTGATACTAAGGTGAAGATAGAGCCAGATTCAGAAGGAAAATCAGTGGATCAGACTTATTATCGATCTATGATTGGATCACTCATGTATCTAGCAGCTAGTAGACCTAACATGATATTTGGTGTATGTGTTTCTGCCAGGTACCAAGCAGATCCTAAGAAATCTCATGTAAATGCAGTCAAGAGGATATTCAATTATCTCAAGGGCAAGCCTGCACTTGAATTATGTTGTCCAAAGGAAGGATATTTTAATCTCTATGCATATATTGACAGTTATTATGGGGGATGCAACTTCTATAGGAAGTCCACATCTGGCGGTTATCAATTTCTTGTCCTAGCTGGTCTCCTGACAGTGCAAGAAGCAGACAAATGTTTATGTTTCAACAGCAGAAGCTGAGTACATAACAGCATCTGCTTGTTTCTCTCAAGTTCTCTGGATTCAAAACCAAATGCTTGATTATGATTTTAACTTCTTACACACACCAATTCACATAGAAAACACAGTAGCTATGTTTATAACAAATAATCCAGTTCAACACTAAAAAACAAAACATATTGAAATTAGATATCATTTTTAAGAGATTATGTTGAAAAAAGGTTAATCAAATTGATACAGGTTCACACTGATAATCAATTAGCTCATTTATTCACTAAGGCATTTGATCCAAGTCAATTTGAATTCTTAGTTCAATCAATTGGCATGATTAACCTAGAGTAAAAACCAAAATCTATAAAAACATTGAAATATTACAAAAATACAAAAAAATTCATCTTGCAGAAGTATATATTTTATACTCCATTGGGAAATGATATAATTACAGTCGTTATATCATTCACTGTGCTCATTTCTAAAACTTAAATGACTGACATGACTTATCTGATATGCAGGTAGGCTCAGCTTGGAAAAGAAGACACATGCTGTGATAAACTAAAGCTTTTATTCAACTATGAAGCTTTCATCTCAAAGTGTGTGTAAGTATTAGCTTATCCAAATATGTGTGTAGCAACTTAAACACACCAGGTAATGATACCTTTTGAATCTCATTTACTTACATTAGTCTCTCCTCTGTTTACTGAGCAAAGACCTGGAGAAACAGGCACATAGTGCTGATGTCATGATCCAACAAGATCCCAATACGGAACATATCTAACTTGGATAAAGCAGTAAAAGAAATATATTCTGTTAGATCTAGAAAGAATAGATCTAGATCAATTTGTATAGGCTTAGAACCTTAATCAATACATGTAATGAATGATTGTAATTCATTCTTGATGTATGCATTATGTATATAAGTTAACCTATATATATGTTGATTTATGTGTGTGATGACAGGTGAAAGCATTATACTTGGTTGATTCTTGAAATCGGCTAAGTGTAAGAAACATCTACGGATGAACATTTGTGTTCTTCCGTAGATATGTTTCTTACAAGGCCAAGCATCCAAAGATTGTCTACGGATGAACATCAGTATTCACTGATGGAACCACCACTAGAAGGTGAAGACTCCTGTGGAAGAACAAGTTCCTATGGAAGAGCAAAAGTTGTTACGGAAGACAGTTTTTTGCTGAAGACAAAGTTCCTATAGAAGACAAACACTTGGACTTGTAATATACAAGTGTTACAAGTCAACAAGTCAACAAGTTGACAAGTCAACTACGAATCCCAAGAGATCCGGTGTTTTTCTTAACAGACTCATAATTGCCAATAAATATGAGTCCTAGGTTTCATATCAAATCATCGAACACAAGAACATTATTACGGCAAACACACATCACATCACCCAATCAATCCCTAGCCGCCATCACATCAACAACAATACATTCGAAGAATCCTTTTTCATAGCATTCTTAATTGTTCTTTTGTAATCATTATTCATTATTAATGAATTACATTTGAATTAATTCTTGTTTGCTTATTTATTACGTATACATAATTGTGTTCATCATAACAAGCTTTAATTTTGATATTAAATTATCAATTAAAACAATTAAACAATAGTTAATGATTATTCCGTAAATCATTGACTTGATTCCATTCCAATACTGATAATTTTTGATTGCGATCCTTGGATTCACAGGTGGTATCAGAAAGACAAAGGAACAATTGGGAAAATTTTCTGAGAAAGCCTACGATGGTTTCTTTGTTGGATATTCTTCAACATCTAAATCATATAGGATCTACATTCCACAACATAACATTATGGAAGAAACTCCTAATGTTTCATTTGATGAATCAGTATTTACCAAATCTGTTAAAGGTTCATCATGGTTGTTTGATATAGATGCATTAACAGACTCATTTAACTCTGGATATTTTATTAATGCAGGTTCTGCTGATACATGTTATCCATTTGTTCCTCCAAATCTGAATGAAGTATCACTATCAACTGATCCTCCAATACCACAAACCTCAAGTGTCATGGATCAAGGAACAACCAATATACCAGTTCAGCAAAATGGATCTACATACGGAGATGGCAACTCTACATCCACAACTAATGACAATGCCTTCGCAGATGATCATCCTTCAGTCAAAGATATGGATTTGAATTCTAGAGACTTGTCAGCAGGCCAACAAATACCATACGTAGATGTTCCTGTAACTCCTACGGATGAATAAAACACTTCTGTAGAAGTTCCTACCGAAGACATTCATAATGCAGCTGATGTACCAAATGAAGATCCTGTTATTTCAAATGCTGAATATGAAGAACACTTTGATTACTTCATTGATTCATCATCACAGCTGAATCTCTCTGCTCTAATGGATATGTGTAACTTGGAATCAACCATCCCAGTTGATTCTATTTCAACAACCAGAATTCACAAGTCTCATCCATCTAACAACATAATTGGAGACCTAAATGCAAGAACAACAAGAAGCAAAGGGGGAGCTGCAAACATTTGCTTGTTTACTTGCTTTCTGTCTCAAGTTGTTCCTCCAAACATCACAGCTGCTCTAAAGGATAATAGCTGGATTGAAGCTATGTAGGAAGAGCTTCAACAATTCAGAAAGCAGAAAGTGTGGAATCTTGTTGACTTGCCTGAAGGACAACATCCCATTGGAACAAGATGGCTCTTCAAAAACAAGCTAGATGATAGAGGTATAATTATGAGAAACAAAGCTAGGCTGATTGCTCAAGGATATACTCAAGAAGAAGGGATAGACTATGATGAAGTTTTTACACCTGCTGCAAGAATTGAAGCAATCAGAGTATTTTTAGTCTATGCTTCCTACAAGAAGTTCACTGTCTACCAAATGGATGTCAAGTGTGCTTTCCTTTATGGAAAAATTGATGAAGAGGTTTATGAGGCTCAACCTCCTGGTTTTGAAGATCCTGACTACCCAAATAGAGTTTACAAGCTCGACAAAGCTTTGTATGGCTTTTATCAAGCACCAAGAAAGTGGTATGAAACATTATCATCTTTTTTGCTCAAGCATGGATACAAAAGAGTGACTATTGATCAGACACTCTTTCTCAAACACGAACATCAAGAACTTTTGGTGGTTCAAATATATGTAGATGACATCATATTTGGATAAACCAATAAGAGGCTGTGTGTGAGTTTTGAAGAGAATGAAATCTGAATTTCAGATGAGTTTAATAGGAGAGTTGACTTTCTTCCTTGGCCTACATGTTCATCAGAAAATAGATGGGATTTTTATCAATCAAGAGAAGTATATACATCAAATATTGAAGAAGTACAATCTTGCTAATACATTTTCATGCAAAACTCCTGCTTTAATAATAGACAAGATCATACCTGATCCTACTTGGAAAGCTGTTGATCAAAGATTGTATAGATCTATGATAGGATCTCTTATGTATCTAACTGTCAGCCGACCTGACATAATGTTTGATGTGTGTGTTTGTGCCAGGTACCAATCTGATCCAAAAGAGTCTCATCTGAATGTTGTAAAGAGAATTTTCAGATATCTGAAAGGAAAACCAGCTCTAGGACTATGGTATCCAAAAGATAGAGATTTCAGCCTTTACTCATACTCAGATAGTGATTTTGGAGGATGCAACAATAACAAAAAAATCCACGACTGGTGGATGTTAATTTTTAGGACCAAGACTTGTATCATGGTAGCGCAAGAAGCAAACAAATGTATTTGTATCCACAGCGGAGGCTGAGTACATAGTTGCTTCAGCTGGTTACTCTCAAGTACTTTGGTTGCAAAACCAATTACTTGATTATGGTTACAATTTCCTTCAAACACCAATTAATATTGATAATTCAGCTGTTATGTTTATCACTGCTAACCCAGTTTAACATAACAAAACAAAGCATATTGAAATCAGATATCATTTTCTGAGGGATTGCTCAGAAAAGGGATTAATCAAGTTAATCAAAGTGGATACAACAAATCAGTTTGCTCACTTATTCACTAAAGCCTTTGATTCAGTTAGATTTAATTTTCTAATTGAGTCTTTGGGTATGATTAACTTAGATTAACTCATCATAAGAAAAGCATGTGACTGTCCTTGTAAATAGTAATCTATTGTGTCTTTTGTTTCAACATGTCATATGTATGGGAAATGATAGTACACTATGCCTTTACTTACATCCTATAATCAACTAACTTTAAATCTGATCAAAAGCACCTTGATATGTGAGTAGATTCAGCTTGAGTGGAAACTACACTAAGAGCATGCCTAACATAATAAAAAGGTGACAGGTGGTGGGAACTCCATTTTGAGGATCAAGCAAGTAAGTCTTATCCTGATGTGATTAAATCACTCACCCAAGCACACTATGTAAAACACTTTATAACTTCTATCTTTGCAAATCATACTCCCTCTGTTTTGTGTGAACAAAGACCTGGATTTATGATTTAGAGTATGATCTTCATCCTCCCTCTGTTTTGTGTGAACAAAGACCTAGGTTGAAGGCACCTCTGTTTACGTGAGTAAAGACCTGGTGACCTTATGAGGATCATATTTCAACTCTCAAAAGAATCCATTGTGATCAACTGTATATTATCTAAAAGAGCACAAACAACAAAGCATTTATGAGACCACAAAGTTGTCTCAAGATAGAATTTATAACTTAATGTACATAGTCTCTAAGTGTGAAAAAGTGATGATTTGACACACAAACGGAGGACAAACTCTAATGTGAATTGAATGTGGAGCACATACCAATTAATCTCTAATAAACATTAAAACATGATAAATAGCATGCCTAGTTGATACAATACTCTTGCTTAGATTTAAGTGGAAATATATACTTGCAATCGGGTGTAGCATCAGATCATATCTCATCAAACAAATCAAATAGAGAAGAAGCTTAGTATCATAGTATGATCCCCGTATATCTATTTTCATGCATTTATTTTAACAAATTTCATCACTTTTGGACTGTCATATGCCTTTCATGCTATTCCTCTACATAAATTTATAATTAATGATAAATTTATCAGTAATCGCAAATTTAGGGGGAGTAGTTAATGCATGAAAAAACAATAAAAGCTGAATTTTGATTAACCAACTAAGAAGGAATTAGAACTTGAGCACTAACTTGGCTACATGATATAGACCTTCTTGTGCACAATTGTCATGCAAACAAAGTCAACAATGTCCAATAGCAATAAATGGTTCTATCACTTGATTAGGACTACACAATCAAAAGAAGTTTTAAACATTGAATTTAGCATCAGCAGAAGCTACAGTGAAATTTCAGCATCAGCAGAAGTCACAGTGAAATTTCAGCATCAGCAGAAGATACAGTATGAAACTTAACCAAATAAAATTTAACCATCCGTAGAATTGGTAAACTACGGATGTGTTAAAACCTTAAAACTATAATCAATGTTCATAGAGTGGTAATCTATGGGCAATCAAGTTATACTTCAAATTCTAATTCAGTACTTGATAGTTAGGCATCCACAGATGCTATGCATCTGTAGATGTCCTACAGAAGAACTGAAATCTTCGGAAGAAATAACATCCATGGAAGGTAAAAAAAGTAGTAGGACCCACTTAATTAAATAAATGAAATTAATGTGTCCGAGAGTTTAAATGATGTTTTTGACTTAAAATTTTCATTATTCACCTTTTCAGAGCACTTTTTAGAACTAGAAAAGCACACTCCCTTTTTCCCCCTTCCACAAACATTCAAAATTACCAACTCAAAAACTTAAAACAAGTACGTAATCTTGATCACAGATCAGTGTTTTGAAAGTAAATCAAGTCATAATCATCAATAATGGACTGTTTAATTCCTGATTATCGCTAAAACTGATTGTATGCAAGTATGTAACACTCATGCTAACATAATCTTCATCATTCTTGTAACATCCCATAATTTCCCGTTAGTGTAAAGTTACCATTGTTTGTTCATGTAAGGATTATTTATGCCAATTATAAAACTTATGGATTACTTATGCCTATCTCTTAATTTGTCCTTAATTTTAATGTAAAAGTTAATAAATTAACTATTGGATAACAATATTAATAATAATAATAATAAATAATAATAATAATAATAATAATAATAATAATAATAATAATAATAATAATGATGATGATGATGATGATGATGATGATAATAATAATACTAACAAATTGTTAATCTTAAAAAGATCTTGAACTTAAAGTTAAGTTAAGGGGGTGTTTTAGTCATTTTGGAAACTTTAAAAGAAAGATAAATACATAAAATAATAACATTCATAAACTACAGGGACCATTGTGTAATTTTTCTTAAAAACCCAAACCAACCCCCCTTCTCTCCCGTAATTCCGGCAACTCTCCGGCCACCGCCAGAGCGGCTCCGGCCAACCCCAAAACCATCGAAATTTCATCATTTTCAATTCCAAAAACCATCCCAAAACCTTCTAGAACACGATTCGAACCGGTAATCATCATTTAATCGAGTTAAAACATCGGTTATTAGTTCAATAGATTACATAACCGAAATGCCTTACACTCCATAGCCGTTTGGGCATTAATTCCCTATAATAATTTAATTAAACGAACATAAACAATCATCTAATTAATCCTAAGCGTTCACAACTCTCAATTACACCTGAAACAAACCCAAACATCAAATTTCATCTCACTCTTAGTCGCGACCTACACTACACACGAACACCATCATCTGGGATTCAAATCGCGAAATTGACAGAGGGCTTCTCATCTTTAGAGTCATTAGAAGCTTCCTGTAGAAGGAATTCAATTATCATCAACGATTGCTACTTGAATCAGTTTCCCCCGGACGCGACTTGGTTCCTATACGTGTACATCGAATACCATTTCAATCTGGTAAATTAAACATCCTCATACGTTCGAAATTACATGGGGAACAAAAGCCCTATGGTTAATCTGAGTAATAACATCGAATTGATGTTCAATTTTGGAATTTATCAAACTAGGGTTCATGGGACTTGGGGGATTTACTTAGATTATGTTTTTAAAGATTAAAAACAAGGATAATTCGCAGCTGAGGCCTCTGGTTTACTGGTTACAAGCTCACATTCTAACCTTAAGGTCCCGGGTTCGAACCCGGGCACCCTCAACATATTTTTTTAGGCTTTTGCAGCCTTTAAAAATTTTATATAAAATTTCTAAAAATTATAAAAATTAGTTTGTAAATTTTGTTTATTTTTTTAGTTATCCAATTTATTTTATGTAAATTTATCACTTTAAATACTTTAATATTTTTTTATAAAATATTATTAACAAATATTATGCTTAGTTTATTTTTATAAAAATAGACTTTAACTAATAGTTTAAAATATTAAATTATTATTGGTCACCATGTTATCATTAATTATGGATTAATCATGATAATAGAAATTATATGCATTTCATAATTAAGTTTCACAAATTTTTATAAAGGATTTAATTTCTTTAAAAATTGCATAAATGGTACTTTTCTTTTATTGGACTAAAATATATATAACTAACTTTATTTAATTATAAAAACCCCCCAAATACTTGTTGAAACCCTAGTTCACGTTAAACCGTTAATCTTATTATTAACCTTAATCTTGTAATATATACGTTTAGGTACCTTGTAAAGAAATTCGTTGAAACATCATCCTAATTCTTATTATCACCTTATATACATATACGTTATGTGAGTTCTCTATGCCCCTTTTTACTTTATTTCACATCTTTTGGGGTGAAACATGTTAACTTTATAAACTTACACTTGTAAACATCTTGATACTTGTAAATGCACATGCAATTTATCTTTAACTTTTTGTCATGGTTATTTGTGTTATTGTAAGTCTTATATGAGATACATATTTTGTTTACAATCATTAACTATTGCTAGCCTAGCGACGTCTTAGATCTTTGGGCCTGACAAGCCTATTTGGTGCTATAGCCGAGGTATTGCCGGCTCCTGATGACGTATGCTTGTTCATCATGGGAACCAAATATACTTAGCCAATCTTATATACTTGTAATCAAGTCGAGGTTTGGTTGTAACGATATGTGTTCTATAACCTTACTAGCTTATAACCTATGACATGAATTGCTACTTGTAACCTTATCATATTATGTATGAAAACCTTAGAAACTCACCAACTATTTTTAGTTGACCTTTTATTTTTATCATGTTTCAGGTAATCCTTAAGTTTAAAGTGAACTTTTGAAGCTTGCATAATCTAGGACTTGTACCTAGTTAATGAAATAAAAATATTATATTTGTCATGTTATGTTTGAACTTATTTCATGTTTAAGACTTATGCTTGTAATGTTACCTTTGAAACTTATGAATAATATTTTTGGATTTAATAATAGCGTTATGTGGCTGTGAACAATATTAACTCTCACATCTCGACGTTTCTGCCGTCAAGGTTGAGGTGTGACAGATTGGTATCAGAGCCCATAACTATAGGGAACTAGGTTATTAGAAATGGTGACCTAGACTATAGCGTATGCATGAACCTTATAGAATCATATTTCAATTCTTGTAAAGATATATGGTTTGCATGCTACATAATGTTATGCCTTCTTATGTGTAACTTGATGCCTTACCATAGGATTGCCTTATGTATGCTTAAACTTTGTTACCTGTCTCCCCTAAACTTAACCTTGACCCTTTGGTTCTCCCCGACAAATGAAACTTCCTAAACTTATTCTTGACGACATGTGGAATCTACACTTATTATCGCGGGTTTAATTCCTTAGACTCTATGTCTAATCTTTGAAAATCTCATCAAGGTTTTGATTTCATGAACCTAGGAAATTTGTGTGACCATAGACACCTGTATTCTAGATTTCCTGGAAAAAGGCCTTCGGGCTAAGGCAAGCATATCGTATAAATCTCATTGCGAGACCAGTTATGCTTACCTGGGGATTTCTGGGATGAGTGATAAACTATGGTCAACATACACAAGTTTCTAAGGCAAATGGGTCAATTTACCTTGACGTGTCATCATTTCCAAATGGTAATGCGTTACCAAATGGAACCATCCTAGTTGTATTTTAAAAATATCAAAAAATCCGTGATTCCTTGGACTGGTTTATCATCCAAAATCTTCTCATTCCCATTTTATAGAATGTTCTCGTTAATATTGAACTCGTTATGCTCCTCAATTTCTACGATTAAACGTCGTTATACATTGTGCGCCTTATGTAACTGTCTTTATTCCTTGACCAGTGTATACATGGATCTTAATATATCCAAAGATATTGGTCGTCTAAACTGAATGGTTTTCAAAACTTTAAATGGTTACTTAGGGTTTTCAAATGTCCTAAATTGTGTCCCACAACTGCAATCATGCAATGCCGAAAGGTGGAATACCTGCATTTCAGGATACCTTGTCTAGGCAAGGTATACACATAAATCTGATTCGACCGTTGGATTCGTTAATCTGACCTGGAACTCATGAGATGGGTGTTCGCTTATAGGTACACGTGTCTTCTGTAGGGTTGTGTTCGGCGTAACACTTTAAGAAGTCAACGCATTTCCTTTTTATTTTGAATCAAGCGTTTACATCTCATTGTTGTGTTGAATCATTTCCATCATCGATCTTGTTTTCCTGTCTTAAACCATTTAATATTTGATCACCTATCACGATTGACTCTGTTATCCCGAACTTTAACTTTAATCCCAGCAAGCATGATTTTCTATTCTTGTTACGTCGATGTAATCTGAAGTTTCTGAATTTCTAGCCTATAATCTCTTCGTTTGCTAAGTCAAGCTTTGTAAATCTTCTAACCATTTTGCATCGTAGGCAATGCAATAGTTCGCAAGTCAACTTCTGACTAAGGACACTCGTATCTCCTAAATGATTCTATCTCATCAAAACAGGGGTGACTCCCTTACTTTGGTGATGATTTCCATTCGTTATTATTGTCCTTATGAACTTGCATCATCAAGACAGGAGTGAATTTCTTAGCTTGATGACCATTTCTTCTTCTTGTTCTTGTGAAGTTCGTGTTTCACTAAAGGAAGTACCTTCTTAAAATAGGAGTGAATTTCGCACCTCGATGATGTTTTTTTCAACTTTTCTATTGTGTGTTTTATAAAAATCTCGTTCTCTGAATCGGGGTGACTTCCTGGTTTTATGGACAGATTTCAATCAGTTTGATTTGGAACTGTATTTCACGAATGAAATGAAATCACCAAAAATAGGATTGAATCCCGTACTTTGGGTAATGTCAGTCCTCGATTGTTTTCTTGTTATCATGAAATTCAATCATCAAGATAGGCGTGAAACCCATATCTTGATGATAATTTCACCTGTTTAAAATTTTACGGATGGTATTTTTTCTCAAATGAAATGACCTCATCAAAGTAGGAGTGAATTCTGTGCTTTGATGAAGGCTTTCATTTTGCTATATATTGTTTTATAAAACTTTACCGTTAAGATAGGAGTGATTATCCTTACCTTAATGGTAAGTTACCTCGTTTTATTCTTGTGGATCCTTAACAATGAGTTAGGATCAAACTCTCGCTTGGTAATTAAGAGTCATACTTTGGGAAATACACCTTCAAGCTAGGAGTGATGACCACACCTTGGTGACTATTTCCATTCCTTGATCTCAACTTACCAAGGTTCTTAAGACTTCAATTGACAAGAAAAATGTAATAGCTTAAAGGGTGAACACCGTTATCTGATTTATCGACGATAGTGTTCCAACCAGTCAAGCTAAAAGCACGATTCCTGAACTCAAAAGAGGCCTTTGTTACCTTAGGGCAATCTTAGTTCCAAGCCTGGAGCATTTATTTTTTTAATCGATTTCTCTTCTCACGTCATTAAGCCTGGAACATTTAAATTTCTAAATCGACTTCCTTTCTCATGACCTTTATGTTTATAATCTGTCGTTTGGTCTAGCTTTATGGAACCATTTATTTCTTACTTATCGATCTTCATTCTGGGTTATCATCAAAACCTAATTGCACGATGATAGCACTCCTAAAACCCTTCTCCCACCAAATAAAATCATTATCAATCTATGTTCACATCTTTCTAGTCATACAAATGTTTCGGCTGCGTTTATAGGTTTGATGTACCATGTGTGCAAGTTGTACTTGAAAATTTTATTTGTGATTGTCTTTATCGGCAATGTCCTAAATTATTCAGATTTTAATCCGATCATGAACGCTATCTTCGTTGATCAATGCAATTCCTATTATTTTACCTTTTCTTGGATCATCTTTGAACTCCTTATCTCGAAAACCTTTAAACCTTTATCTGGATTGCGACTCACAAGACTTGTTATTACATTCATTCCGATGTGGGCAAAAAGGATCATGAATTTCCGTGATTAGTATTCATGGTTTGTCATAAAGGAATAGCTTGGTATATGTTCAAATTGCCTTGTATTTCTTGATGTCATTTGGTGCATTATTGATCGATTGACTAGTTTCACGCATTTCATAACTCATGTGAGATAACGAGTCGAAAACTTGACTCGCACTTACCTCAAATAGTCGGTCAACATGGTGTGTCGTTAAACATTGAACGTTAATTTTGATGATCGATCCACTTTCTGTTATTAGCAACGTCTCTAACCATCTTTGGGAACTCAACTCAAAATCTCAGCGTATCGTATCATTCTTAATCCGATGGTTTGACCGAAGGAACAATACATGTTCACTAGATATACGTTAAGCTTGTGTCATTACATATAGTGGCACTTGGGATTCTTAAATTCCGTCGGTCAAACTTTCATACAATTACGAGATTTATTCATTGATTTCAAAACGTCACCTTATTACATAATTTCATTCTAGATGTTGAGAGTAGTGTGACTTATAAGTCCAATATACCTCAGGAACTCATCATCGTTTTCCAATGTTTCATGTGTCAAATCTCAAAGATTTAGCTTGCTGATAACTTTCGTATTCCATTGGAAGAGTTCAAATTCAGATGCATCGTGTAAAATTCCATAAATCGCAAAGTTAAGCATCCCACCGTAATCAAACGCTAATCACTGTCCGTTGGTACACTTATCTTTCATCATAAGTCTCCTGTTCGTCCAAGGTTCTTTCTTAATTTCAGGACGAAATTCTTTTAAGTTGGGGAGACTGTAATATCCCATAATTTACCGTTAGTGTAAAGTTACCATTGTTTGTTCATGTAAGGATTATTTATGCCAATTATAAAACTTATGGATTACTTATGCCTATCTCTTAAATTGTCCTTAATTTTTAATGTAAAAGTTAATAAATTAACTATTGGATAACAATAATAATAATAATAAATAAATAATAATAATAAAATAATAATAATAATAATAATAATAATAATAATAATAATAATAATAATAATAATGACAATAATAATAATACTAATAAGTTGTTAATCTTAAAAAGATCTTGAACTTAAAGTTAAGTTAAGTTAAGGGGGTGTTTTAGTTATTTTGGAAACTGTAAAAGAAAGATAATTACATAAAATAATAACATTCATAAACTACAGGGACCATTGTGTAATTTTTCTTAAAAACCCAAACCAACCCACCCTTCATTCCCGTAATTCCGGCAACCCTCCGGCCACCACCGGAGCGGCTCCGGCCAACCCAAAACCATCGAAATTTCATCATTTTCAATTCCAAAAAACCGTCCCAAAACCTTCTAGAACACTATTCGAACCGGTAATCATCATTTAATCGAGTTAAAACATCGGTTATTAGTTCAATCGATTACATAACCGAAATGCCTTACACTCCATAGTCGTTCGGGCATTAATTCTCTATAATAATTTAATTAAACGAACATAAACAATCATCTAATTAATCCTAAGCGTTCACAACTCTCAATTACACCTGAAACAAACCCAAACATCAAATTTCATCTCACTCTTAGTCGCGACCTACACCACACATGAACACCATCATCTGGGATTCAAATCGTGAAATTGACAGAGGGCTTCTCATCTTTAGAGTCATTAGAAGCTTCCTGTAGAAGGAATTCGATTATCATCAACGATTATTACTTGAATCAGTTTCCCCGGACGCGACTTGGTTCCTATATGTGTACATCGAATACCATTTCAATCTGGTAAATTAAACATCCTCATACGTTCGAAATTACATGGGGAACAAAAGCCCTATGGTTAATCTGAGTAATAACATTGAATTGATGTTTAATTTTGGAATTTATCAAACTAGGGTTCATAGGATTTAGGGGATTTACTTTGTCACACCCCCGCTTATAGCGGAAACACAAGGATGTAACGGACGGGATCGTCATAACACATGGTTAACAATAGAGATGCAATATGTATGTAATTGATGACAAGCGTGTCATGACGACGCCCGGCACAATGGTG
This sequence comes from Flaveria linearis, assembly GCA_024085815.1. Taxonomy (NCBI): domain Eukaryota; kingdom Viridiplantae; phylum Streptophyta; class Magnoliopsida; order Asterales; family Asteraceae; genus Flaveria; species Flaveria linearis. Next base: position 72,084,764 of record CM044010.1, on the reverse strand, counting down.
ACTTGTGTCGTGGTTAGTCAGTTCCACGACTAGCATAGTCTATTGATTTAACAAAAACCAAATCCAGCATGAAATCCAAGAAACAAAAAGTTCAACATAGCATTCATAAGTGAATTCAAATGATAGTCAAAACACTAATGCATGTCTACTGAAGTCCTGAGGGTCTCTGCTAAGGCATCGACTCTAGCTATCCTTTTTTATTATTATCACCTGAAAAGAAATGCTCAAAACGGTCAACGTAATTGTTGGTGAGTTCATAGGTTTTAAGTAATAAAATTTGTTAGGATGAAAACAGTAAGTTTAATAAGAGTTACCGCAACTACACTTGTGTGTAGGCGGTTTTACCAGTTATAAATAGCTACAGCCAAACCTATTCATTGGTTCCACACGGGAATTGATGGCCGTATAGAAAGCATTGCCAAAGCGTAAATAGCTTAAAATGACGTAGCAAGATCCACAAAGCGCATACGTATAGTTTACAACCAACCCAATCCTTAGGTCCCATTACCGGGATTAATGGTTGTAATGGATGCTCGGCAAAGAAGAACCACAAAGTAGACCCACGAAGAAGAACCACACCGCCGAGAGCATCCAAGGTCAATAGCATTCACAAGTAACATCATACAACTCATAGCATTAAAGTAATAGCGCATAGAGATGTAAAGCCAACATGTAATATACAAGATAGCAACATAGCATAGAATCAAGCGTCAAACCATATCGTTCAACAAGACAAGCAAGATAAGTTAACCATAAGAGTTGCAGTAGACTTCAATTAAGGAAGATGCTTGAAAATGTGTTAAGTAAGTGAGCATTCTTTCCCCCAAGTATGAAAATGATTGAAACAATTGTATATGCATAAAAAGGGGCCGTGAAACTCATCTTGACGTATATGTGTATAAGATGATAATAAGGATTAAACGATGTTCCAACGAATTCCTTTACAAGCACCTAAATGTATATATATATTTTAAGATTTAGGTTAATAATAAGGTTTAACGATTAAACGCGAACTAGGGTTTCAATAAGAATTTGGGGTTTTTAATATATAAGTAAAGTTTTAATAATAGAATCTCTTATATTTTAATTCCATGAAAGATATTATTTCATTTAAATAATTTCACGTAATTGAAGTATTTATAAGAACGGGTAAACTTAAATATAAAGTGTAGATAATTTCTATAATTATTTTATTTAACAAGATCAAACTATAATTAAAAGTAACATTTGGACCAATAATAATTTAATGATTTTTAACCATTATTTAAAAAGAATCCATTTTATAAGAAATATACACTAGTTATATTATTTATTTAAAACAAATAATAAAATAAATAAATATAATGTTAAGATAAATTTCAGAAAATAATTTGATGGTTTCTAAAAATATTTAATGTTTGTAGAAACACTTTATAATTTTTAAAAATTTTTCCCATTTAATTTAAGGCTTAAAAAGCCTAAAAAGAATAAGTTGGGGGTGCCCGGGGTCGAACCCGGGACCTCCCGTGTAAGATGGTAACAATGAACCAGTGAACCAAAGGCATCCAGCCACGATAGAGAATGGTTCCAATTGATTTTAAGGTTGTTTAACCCGATTCCCCCAAATCGTATGAACCCTACCTTCACGGATCAACCAAATTGGACACTAAATCAAATCTGTTAACGATCAGAATCATAGGGCTTTTGATCTAAATGTTGAAACGAGTAAAATGTTGTGTCTAATTACCTTGAATTGAGTTCGAATTGATGCAGAAGGTATCAAGAACATGTCGTGACAGGGGTGAAGATCGATGGTGGGTTTGTGTGATTCTCAGACGATTTTGAGAATGGGAATTGATTAGGAACAGCTAACGATCCTTTATACTCGATTAATTAGATTGTTTTAGTGTTTTAGTGCGTTTTGTGGTGGTTGGTCGGCCGAAAATCGTGGGTCAGTTGGGTTTGGTTCAATCGCACTCAACTTATTAAATTTCAGTGGGGTATTAGTTCGAGTCATACAGATGATGTTGTCGGGGTTGTTTGTTTGAGTTGTAATCGCATTAATTTGGGGTGGTTTGGCCGGAGGAAGAAGGTCGACGGGGGGGGGAAGGGGGGCTGGATTAAAAAAATACACAAATGGTCCCTGTAGTTTGTAATGTCTATCATTTTATGTTTAAACTTTGATTTTTAAGTTTCATTAATTACCTAAACAGCCCCTGGACTTATAAATCCAATTTTTTTTCTACAAATTATTAATTGAAATATTATTATTATTATGATGTTATTATTATTATTATTATTATTATTATTATTATTATTATTATTATTATGGTTGAAATTAACATTAACGTATAAAATTAACTTTTATTTAACAAAAATTACGGGATGTTACAGTCTCCCCTGCTTTAGAAAATTTCGTCCCGAAATTTTAATCACGAGGAGGCTGAAATGAAAAGATGAGGATACTGGGTTTTCATTTGATCCTCACGTTCCCATGTGAATTCTGGGCCACGTTTAGATTTCCAGCGGACTTTGACAATGGGTATCCGGCTACGCTTCACTTGTATAGAATCTTTTACAAGATTCTTGACATAATGTATGCCAATTTCAACTCTTCTAGAGAATCGCGAGACTCTCTTTGAGATTTGGCATATGGAACGTTAGAACACGATGACGAGTTACCATGGTATGTTAGACTTATAATCACAACTTCCATAATATAATTTCGTGGTAAGGTGATGTCTAGAAATCATTAAAAGACCAGCAATGATAAGAAAGGTTATCCGTTGGAATCTAAGAATCCCAAACGTCACCATATGAAACGACCTTAGCGCATATCTTGTGAATATGTATTTCTCCTTTGACCAACCATCGGTCTAAGAATAATACGCTATGCGAAGATCTTGGAATGAGTTCACGATGATGGTTAAGAATATTATTAAAACAGAAGATGAATCAATCATTCAACCTAACGATCAATGTTTTAACGTCATACCACGGTATACGGATATTTGAAACAGATACAGGTTAATTTCTACACGTTGTGAGATAATGGGTCGAATTGAATTTTTAGCCAATCGGTCCATAATGCACCAATTGTCATCATGTCAGCTAAGATAAGAGACACTTAGTGAATGAAAAGTTAAACAGGAGATTCACGGGAACACGGAGGTTAGGTTTTATAATATGTGAAGGTAAGACACTTGGACACATACCAAGTTACATCTTTTCCCTTATGCCAAACCCATGTCTACAAGTTACGAAGGTTTATGAACCTTTATATCCATATCGCAATGCGGATAATAATGAGTCTTGTTGTTCAAATCCAAGATAGAATTTTAATGATTTTCAAGGTTAAGGATTCAAAAAGCGATTCAAGAAGTGACGCGAACAATAGGAAAGGTATTTGTAAACATGTTTTGCAAGGTAGCAATATCTAAGTAAGTTTACATACGCAGCTCAACAAACCATAAGCACAGCTGAGAACATTTGTATGACTAGGAAGTCATGAACATAAGTTGATAATATCTTCAGCAGAGAGATTGTTTAGGAAGCCTACCCTCGCACAATCACGTTTTGATGACGACTCAAAATGAAAGTCGATAGATAAGGAATAAATGATTCCATATAGCTAGGTCAAAACATGAGGGTAAAAGGGAGAGAAAGCGATTTAAGAATTTAAGTGCTCCAAGCTTGGAATCAAAATCAACCTAAAGCGATCGGGCCTCCTTTCAAGTTCAGAGATCATGCTTTGGCTTGATAGGTCGAATCACTAAGATTGATTCACCCTTCAGATTACTTCATGCTTTTCATCACTTGATTACAACCATGGTAAGTTGAAGATCAAGAAATAAGATTAGTCATCAAGGTATGGAATTCATGCCTATCTTGATGATTGAATTTCATAATAACAAGAAAACAATCGAAGATTGACATTTGTCATCAAAGTACGGGTTTCAATCCTATTTTGGTGAGATTATGTCATTTGTGAAATGTAAGTTCCAATGAGAATAATTGAAGTCAATCCTCAAGATAAGGAAGTCACCCTAATCCAGAGAATGAAATTTCACAAAACAAACAATTGGAAACCATTTATCGAAACGAATAGAGATTCATCAAAGTAAGGGAATCTCCCCTGCTTTGATGAGATAGAATCATTTAGGAGATACGAGTGTTCTTAGTCATAGGTTGACTTGCAAACTCTTGCATCTCCCATGGTGCAAGCGCTACGAAGTTTGACTTAACGATGAAAGGAAATTAATATCAATTAGAAATTCGGAAAATTTCAAGTTACATCAGTGTAACAAAAGGAAAATCATGCTTACAGAATTTAAGGTCAAAGTTTGAGGTAACAGGATTTGTTATGATGGTGTTCAAATCTTGGATGGTTTAAATCGGGAAGACGAAATCAAGGACAAAAATGATTGATATCCCAATGAGATGTGAACATTCGATTCACAATCGAAGGAAATACATGGACTTCTCAGGATATGAGGTCAACCATAGCCTTATTAAAGGCACTCGTACTTATAAGTGGTAACAAGGTTATAATTAGTTTATTCGATCATTGAGGTAACTGACCACTTATAATATATAAATTAACAAGGTTAACATTCAATTAGCAAAGTATCCCGAGATGTAAGAATTCCACCTACTGCATTGCATGTTCTTAGTTATGGGACACCTCCTTAAGAGAACTTGAGAACCATAAGTAACGGTTTAAAGTTTTGAAGGCCATTCGGTGTTTAGGAAAGTGTTCTCGAAGCTTTCGAACCACTGTAGTAATCCGGTAGCTCCTTCGGTTCCACTGAACTTAGTGGGGTTGCAAGAACTGAAATGCTTGTAGGTACAAACACGTGGAGGGTTAGGATAAATAGAGATTTGAGCAGGGTTCGCGCCTTGATTCAGATGAGTTAGGAGGGTTGGTATGACCGCAGCAACCTCACGTGCTACAATAGCAGTAATCTTACAGCCAGAGTTTCCAGATCGGGATCGGTTTTGACTCATAGACATTTTGAAATATCATTAAGATATTTTATGAGAATTGGGTAATATGAGCTATACAACATGAAAACGACAATCAGGAATTTGGCATAATAACAATGAGATGTTCTGAGTGTAATTGTTTGATTCATAATTCAAAGCGTGTATGTTGACTAATCAAGGTTTTAGGTCAACCACAACTTTGTTGAAGACATACGTACCTATAAGCAGATACTCATCCCGAGGGTTCCCAGGTAAGGTAGACAGATCCATCGGCTGATTTGGATTAATACGAATACCTTGCCTAGACAGAACACCCCGAGATACAGGCATCACGCTCTACCAGCATTACATGTTTCAAGTTGTAAGACACAGACTTGGACAAATTTGAAAACCACAAATAACTATTCAAAGCTCATTTTGAAAACCATTTGATTTAGACACGATGCCTTAGAATATGATTTAAGATTTGTGTGTGTATTGATAAGATTCAAAGTATAAGAGGAATCACATTAGACATATAATCGCATAATCAAGTTCCAATAATCCATGCTTCGGTCTATCAAGATCATCATGTAGCCCAGTTTAAGCACATTCTTAGTATACCGGTGATGCTTATATATAGGGTTCCCCACATCGTTCCCACCACACCCTCGATATACATAGAATGATGCTTAAACTGGTTACATGACCTCCTAATTTTCCTTAGCATAATCCTAATGAATAACATAATGTATGTATAGAGAGTATCATCACTCCTCTACATTTCTTGAAGTCCACTTTCATTCTAAGCATTCAATCAGTTCCTTAGTTACTGAAATGCTAAGTGGAGGAATGTTTCGTGAAAGATAGAATCAATATCATGATTGGAAATACCATGAAGGCTCTAAGTAGGACAGGATTTATGTAATAATAAGTGTTAGTAATGTTTGTTACCTTTAATGAGGTTTTACTAGAATTATGATCCTAGCACACCATAGGGTATAGAATAGATATCTTGTGATACTCCTGATTGTTACCTCATGGTAAGATTTTCCAGGCTTCTCATGCAGTGCAAATTGCAATTACGTGTGCACCCGTAATGGTAATTTACCTTGCATGGTCACCCTAGCTCCACTTACCCCAAGTTAACATCATAGTATTGTCAACACTCATCAAGCCTGGTTCGTCTAATGTCCTCATGTCCATGAGCCATTAGTATTCCAATAGTAGTATATAGTAACAAGTAAACTCCAAGCATAAAAGCACAATATGTTTAATGATAGTTGCCTATCCTTCATACTTTCAGGATTTCAGGCATAACCATGTTAGGGTCGGATTTACTATTAGAAGATGTCAAGGTAAATTGACATTCGCCTTAGAAACTTATGTATGTTGACCATAGTTTATCACTCATCCCAGAAATCCCCAGGTAAGCATAACTGGTCTCGTAATGAGATTTATACGATATGCTTGCCTTAGCCCGGAGGCGTTTTGCCAGGAAATCCAAAATACAGGTGTCTATATGTCACACAAATTTCTTTGGTTCATAGAATAGAACCTTGATGAGATTTTCATAGATTAGACATAGAGTCAAGTAACAAGTATAGAAGAACACACATGTAATATTGAATGCAAGCCAGTCCTATTATGCATCCTACATGAAGGTTCTTAGGTTATAGTCTAGGTCGAGTGCTCCACCTAATTCTCTATAACCAATGGCTCTGATACCAATCTGTCACACCCCCGCTTATAGCGGAAACACGAGGATGTAACAGATAGGATCGTCATAACACATGGTTAACAATAGAGTTGCAATATATGTATGTAATTGATGACAAGCATGTCATGACGACACCCGGCACAATGGTGACTTGTGTCGTGGTTAGTCAGTTCCACGACTAGCATAGTCTATTGATTTAACAAAAACCAAATCCAGCATGAAATCCAACAAATAAAAAGTTCAACATAGCATTCATAAGTGAATTCAAATGATAGTTAAAACACTAATGCATGTCTACTGAAGTCCTGAGGGTCTCTGCTAAGGCATCGGCTCTAGCTATCCTTTTTTATTATTATCACCTGAAAAGAAATGCTCAAAACGGTCAACATAATTGTTGGTGAGTTCACAGGTTTTAAGTAAAAAATATGTTAGGATGAAAACAGTAAGTTTAATAAGAGTTACCGCAACTACACTTGTGTGTAGGCGGTTTTACCAGTTATAAATAGCTACAGCCAAACCTATTCATCGGTTCCACACGAGAATTGATGGCCGTATAGAAAGCATTCCCAAAGCGTAAATAGTTTAAAATGACGTTGTAAGGCCCCGATCCCGGGCACCTCACAGTTGGCCATTCACAGCACTATAGATACATACTAGTATACATTTCATAAAATAATGCAGCGGAATTAATTTAAACAAAAGACATTCATTTCATTAATAACACTGTTGCTAAGCAATACACCCTGGTTTAGTCAGTTTACAAAAGATTAGTTTAACTGCATTATGAAACAACAGTGATTCCTGTTAAGAATGGATGTCAGTCTTTCCCTGCCGAGTAGCTTCGCCCTCGTGCCATCCTCAGCAATAATTACCTGCCAACTGAAAATGTATAAAAGTCAGCGTTGCTGAGTGAGCTCTAGTTTTATACATAATAAAATACTTTCTATATGTTGTATATGAAAATACTCTTTTCTGTAAATTACAACTCTGTACTATGTATGCGAGCACGCATTAACTATGTGAACAAATATTGTTCATTCTCTGTACCGTATGCCTTGTCTGTAAACTTTTTAACTTTATGTTCCACTGTCTATGTGGACTAGTGCGCAATGCCCCAACTATGCGCGCGATGGAAAAATGGGTGATGGGCCATCTATATCCCTCGTAAGGGTCAACTGTATCCCTCGAAAGGGCTATGCGTATCCCTCCGAAGGGTTCAACTATATCCCTCGAAAGGGCTATGGGTATCCCCCCGAAGGGTTCAACTGTATCCCTCGAAAGGGCTATGGGCATCCCCCCAAAGGGTTCAACTGTATTCCTCGAAAGGGCTATGTGGACTATGTACAAGGCCGACCAATCACCCAGGGCACACTACAAAGGTCCTGCCAATCTCAATTGATCGACCCTGTGTGCATAATGGGTAGCTAACCCGCAACACAGTTGAGCTAACGACAACACGGTCATGTCCCTCCTATGTGCTTGCAAGACTTATTAACATTTTATTAATGTTCCTCTTCTTTGCTTTATTGCTCTTTCACTTTATTATTACGATATACTTTATGTTACGATAATAACATACCACGTAAAGTCACATGCTATAAGTAATAATAGTAGTAGCAATAACTATATTAAGAAACAATCATAAGTAATCATATCATGCATGAAACATCATCATTAATAAGCACTAAGTCAACCTCGGTCAAAACCCTTAGGCTCAGACTCCCAGAAACATTTCTGTAAAAATTCTAAGTGTTTGGGCGCATGAGCCCTGTTTGGGCGCATGAGCCCTGTTCAGACTTTTCATCACCATGTAGGCTCACCAGCCTACACTTAGAAATATTTTCATTTTGGGCGTATAAGCTATTCGAGTGTATGAGCACTGTTGGGACTCATGACCCTACACTTAGTCGTCCAGCTGACTTTTCTAGGCATATGACCACTGTTCAGACTCATAAGGACACTGTTTAGGCTTATCACCTTACACTTAAACTTTTAAGCCTATTTTTCAGGCGTAAGAGCCCTGTTTGGGCACATCACCTTATACTTAACTTTTCTAAGTCATTTTCAGACATATGAGCACTGTTGAGGCTCATGAGTCTCGGGCGTATTAGGTACTGTTTGGGCATATGAGAACTATTTGGACTCATGACCCTACTTAGAACATTTCTAAGGAAAATTTTTGGGCGTATGAGCACTATTTGGGCTCATCAACCTTCTGTCCAACTTATTACTATGAAATTTCCAAACCCAAACATCAAGCCTAATTGTTCTAAGCTTACCAAGGTCTTTCTAAGCATGAACTTCACATAAACAACTCATAAACATCATCAGGCATGCAAATTACATACGGGTATACATACATAATCATAGTAAAAATCATAAAATACATTTTCAGCCCCAAAAAGGTTTAAAACAAGTAAAAACCGGGGTCTAGAACTCACCTTTGTTGTTTTAAACCTTCAAACTCTAAAACTTGAATTTCTCAGATGTTTTTAGCACCTACAACCCGCTGAAACACACAACCCGAACATGCAATAACACATATGAGCATACAACTGAGGCTAGATAGACGAAAAACGACTTGAAACACTTAATCTTACCTCAAACTTCGAATTCTTCTTCTTTCTCTCTCTAAAGCTCGAAGTCTCTGCTGTTTCTCTCTCTAAAAACCGAATAAGAAAGAGTGTGCAGAGGGTTATGGGCGGCCATATCACCTTTTACACCAACTTTTCAAGATTTTTATCATTTTTAACACTTTTGGTCCCTCAACTTTGGGGTTGACTTTCATTTTATTCTTTTTCTTTCTCTTTTGTCCTTTTATTCCCTTCAAAAAAACGGGTGTTACAAGTCCACCCCTCTTATGTAGGTTTTGTCCCTGAAACCTGTTATTCCTCAAACAGATGAGGATAATGTTGCCTCATCTCTTCCTCAGTCTCCCATGTGGATTCGGATCCCTTCCTTTGCTTCCACTGCACACGCACAAGAGGAACTACTTTATTTCTTAGCCTCTTCTCTTTGCGATCGAGGATTGCCACTGGTTGCTCCACATAATTGAGCCTCTCATCAACTTCAATGTCTTCCAGTGGTACAATCATATCCTCATCAGCTAAGCACTTTCTCATATGAGATACATGGAATGTGGGATGAATTCCACTTAACTCATCTGGCAGTTCAAGTCGATTGGCTACCTCTCCTACTCGTGTGATGATTCGGAAAGGTCCTATATATCTTAGGCTTAGCTTACCTCATTTCCTGAATCGGATAATCCCTTTCCAAGGTGAGACCTTCAACATGACTCGGTCGCCAACCTTGAACTCTATTGGTCTTCGCCTCTTGTCAGCATACGACTTTTGTCTATCTTTCACCGCCTTCATGAAGGCTTTGATCTTTTCCAACTTCTCATTCGTAGGTTCGATCACCTCAATACCTCCTAACTCTTTCTGCCCAATGTCTCCCCAACACACGGGCGTCCTACATCTCCTACCGTATAGCATCTCGTAAGGTGGCATGCCAATACTGGCATGATAACTGTTGTTGTATGAGAATTCTGCTAACGGTAAGTGATCATCCCAGCTTCCTCCAAAATCGATCACGTATGCTCGAAGCATATCCTCGAGCGTCTGTATCGTCCTCTCAGACTGACCGTTCGTCTGAGGATGATAGGCTGTACTAATGTGTAGCCACGTCCCCATGGCATCATGGAATCTTCTCCAAAACTTCGATGTAAACCGGGTGTCACGATCCGACACGATAGACACCGGAACGCCATGACGAGCTACAACCTCCTTGATGAACAGATCCGCCAATCTTTCGGATGAATACGTCTCGCGGATCGGTAAGAAGTGGGCACTCTTTGTTAGTCGGTCGACAATCACCCAAATAGTATCGCATCCCCTCGATGTGTGAGGTAGCTTAGTAATGAAGTCCATGGTGATATGCTCCCACTTCCATTCGGGTATATCCAACGGTTGGATCTTCCCGTACGGTTTCTGGTGTTCCACCTTCACTTGGAGACAAGTGAGGCACTTGCTCACGTACCCCACTACTTCGCGTTTCATACCCGGCCACCAGTAATCTTTCTTCATATCGTGATACATCTTGGTAGCACCGGGATGAATGGAGTATCGAGTCTTATGAGCTTCGTCCATTATCTTCCCACGTAGATCCCCGTATCGAGGAATCCACATCCGCCCGAATCGGGTCTTAACACCAAGAGTGTTCTCGCCCAATTCCGTGACTAGACCTCTCATCCTTTCGGAGTTAATACGATCTTCTTTCAAAGCCTTGTTTTGGAACTCCTTAATCTGTGTCATCACATCGGAGGTCATAATCAGCTAATAAGCCTTCACCCGGATCGGATCGGGCCTTTCTTCTCGGCTAAGGGCATCTGCCACCATGTTGGCCCTGCCCGGATGGTAATGGATTTCGCAGTCATAGTCCTTTATGAGTTCCAACCATCGCCTCTGCCTCATGTTCAGGTCCTTTTGCTCGAAGAAGTATTTCAAGCTTTTGTGGTCTGTGAAGATGGTGCACTTAGTCCCGTATAGATAGTGCCGCCAAATCTTCAATGCGAAAACCACCGCGGCTAATTTTAGATCATGTGTGGGATAGTTGACTTCGTGGGTTTTCAGCTGTCGAGATACATAAGCTATTACCCTTCCTCGTTGCATCAGCACGCAACCTAGCCCAGAATAAGATGCATCCGAATAGACCACTAACTCTTCATTTCCCTCGGGCAATGTCAAGACAGGAGCTTGTGTTAGTCTCGTCTTCAACTCCTCAAAGGCACTCTCCTGCTCTCGACCCCACACAAACTTCACGTCCTTGCGGGTCAATTTAGTCAAAGGTGAGGCTATCTTGGAGAAGTCTTGAATAAATCTCCTATAGTAGCCCGCCAATCCTAAGAAGCTACGAATTTCGGATGGCGTCTTTGGTGATTTCCATTGCATCACAGCCTCAACCTTTGCCGGGTCCACCATAATTTCCTCTGCATTTACCACGTGACCCAGAAATTGCACCTCGCGTAGCCAGAAAGCACACTTGGAGAACTTAGCATACAGTTTCTCCTTTCTCAAAGTCTCCAACACTTCCTGAATATGACCGGCATGCTCTTCCTCGCTCCTTGAATAAATCAAGATATCATCGATGAATACAATCACTGATTTATCCAACATCGGCCGGCACACCCGATTCATCAAATCCATAAAAGCGGCTGGCGCATTGGTCAACCCAAAAGACATGACAAGAAACTCGTAGTGACCCTAGCGCATACGAAAGGCTATTTTAGGAATGTCTTGCTTCTTTACTTTCAATTGATGGTAGCCAGATCTAAGATCTATTCTCGAGAACCAACTGGCACCCTGGAGCTGGTCAAACAAGTCGTCAATTCTCAGTAACGGATACCGATTCTTTATCGTCAATTTGTTCAACTCATGGTAGTCAATACACATTCTCATGCTACCGTCCTTCTTCTTTACGAATAAGACCGGACCACCCCAAGGAGAGATACTCGGTCTGATGAAACCCTTATTGAGCAATTCTTGTAGTTGCTCCATTAACTCCTTCATTTCAGTCGGAGCTAATCGATACGGTGCCTTGGCGACAGGTTGGGCACCGGGTATCAAGTCGATTTGAAATTCGATTTCGCGTTCTGGTGGTACACCTGATAGGTCCTCTGGAAACACATCGGGAAAGTCACACACCACCGGCACATCGGATAATTGGGGTGTCAGCGTGTCCACATCTTTCACGTAGGCCAAATAAGCGCTACATCCACGCCTCATGCACTTTCCTGCCACCGCCATTGAAACCACTTTTGTAATCGTCGTAACCCGATCGCCGTATATTGTCACCGGACTTCCGTCAGGCGCCGTTAGTCTAATCATCTTATTACGACACACAATATTCGCTTCATAGGTTTCTAACCAATCCATCCCTAGTACTACATCAAACCCACCTAGGGGCATCACATGTAATTTAGCAGCAAACCTATGACCTTCTAACTCTATGGCATAATCTTCTATTACATCAGTAACTCTGGTGGACTTACTGATAGCAGTTTCTACATCAAAAGGCTCGCTAATACCCCTACTGCTAATGGACAACTTAGCACAAAAGGTAGTAGAAATAAAACTCCTACTAGCACCAGAATCAAATAACACAGAGGCACAAGTTTGATTAACTAGAAACATACCTGACACGACATTGGGATCCACTCTGGCTTCTTCCCGGGTCATGGTGTAAGCTCTAGCACTTGCCCTCGGCCCTCCTTCTTCCGGCTTCTTGTTCCCCGCTCCAGAGCTCTCTGCCCTAGGCTTCTTACAGTCTCTAGCGATATGGCTAGGCTGGCCACACCTGAAGCATATGTTCAGTCCCATCCTACACTCACCAGGATGCTCCCTTCCACATTTACCACATTTCTTTGACCCCGAGCTGGACGACTGTAACGCCCGGAAAATTTTCTGATCGAGCCGGATGATAGCGATGGGCTCAGATGAAAACCATTTAACGAATATAGAGTGGTTGCGGGTATTACTCCGAGTTAACCCTCCGGGTCACGAGTTTAACGAATTTGGGGTCCCGGGAACGTCTGGCATATAAATAGATGGATCAGCCGAGCAACTCTCATTTTCACTCAAACGCCATTCTAGAGAGAGAAAGTGTAGAGAGAGAAAGTGCCGGATCGAAGCTCGGGTGGTCAAGAATCGAAGGCTAGTGTTTGTGGACTCCAAAACTACAAGAATCAAGGTAAGAAACGTATCTAAATTGCCACATTTGGTGAAAAACCCGGGTTTGGGGTTTTGAGGTTTCTAGTGACCAAAAATCGCCCAAAACACACGTTTTAGGGTATTAAAACGTGTAAGAAGCTTAGATATAGCTTCCTGGATGATAATGCAAGGGTTTGGGTGGAAAGGATTGGATTTTTGGGCTAAAACGAGCTGATTCGTGAATTTCAGCTCGTTCTGCGAAATTAAGGTCTCGTCCAGCGAAACTGTAAGTTCGTCCAGCGAAACTGGAGGAACCTACAGCGAAGTTACAGTTTCGCTGCAGCGAAACTATATGTTCGCACGAGCGAAACTATGGTTTCGCTGATGACTATGCCAATGTCCAAGTTGACCTTAGATATTGCGAAACTAGGGAATTCCAACGAAAGTTGGGCGCTTGAGTTAGCGAATCTGTCCAGCGAAACTGGCGGATTGCTGGCCAGCGAAATTAGCAGCGAAACTGCTAATTCGCCTGACGAAATTACAGGCGAAACTACCTGCGAAATTAGTAGCGAAATTAGGCAGAAATTAACTCTTTTGAGTGTTAACTTATCTGCAGGCAGTGTAGTGTGACCCGCGTCTTAAAGGCTTGATTGAGAAGCTGCTTGTCAAGCACAGGTGAGTTCTAGGACCCCTCATTTACTTGTTTTAAATGCTTTTGGGGCTGGAACACATATAAACTGGTTTAATGATGTATGTATGTATGACCCGTTTGGGTATAATGTTGTGTTATACGTTTAAGGTATGATGGTGGACTCGACATGTTATGTAAGGTCTTAGTATGAGTCCCCACGGTCTTGGAAGGACAGTTAGTGCTACTGCACCAGGATGACACATAGTAAGTGCCTAGTGATGAATGATGACGTAGGCTATGTGTGTACGAGGTTATGTATGATGATGATGATGATGCCTGTAAGATGTTAGGTATGACGATGTATGTATGATGATGATGACGATGTATGTATGACGATGATGATGATGTATGTACGATGCTATGTATGACGATGTATGTATGGTGTGTGTGTGTTCCTATAATAATGATGAATGAATATCTTTCCATGACTTTACGTATTAACGAACGAACGAAGTATTATGTAACGTAAAGTGAAAGATAACGAAAGAGGAACACGATGATGAATGCATGTATTAACGAATGAACGAATGAATGAATGATGATGAATACATGCATTAATGAACGAACGAATTATGTCTTGCAAGCATTGAATAACGCGATTGGTCCTTCTATGTGATTGACCATGGTCATGGTACCTCTACCGCTTACCTCTAGTACCGGGCATACGCTCCCGTCATATGTTGATTACGGCCCGGTAGCTAAGACTGATTGGGGTGTAGCATATGGTATTGGTACAATTCACCTTTCAATGTGCGCAAGTAAGTATGAACGGGATTCCTGTCATTCGACCACCGTAATCATAGCCAAGTGCTATGAAGTGGGTAAAGCTTGACAGAATCCATACGAGAAGTTAAAGATGAAGAAAGATAACGAATGATGAAGATAATAACGAATATTATCTCTGTGTACGTATGATGTATGACTGCATGCACGAAAGGATACTTTTAAATAAGTAAAGTATGTTTTATTATAAAACTAGAACTCACTCAGCAACGCTGACTTTTTATGTGTTTCCAGTTGGCAGGTAGCGTTGCTGGGGATGGCACGAGGCGGCTACTCAGCTCTTTTGGGATGGCATTCTCCATTTAATAATGATGCAACGTCATGCGTTGTGGGTCTATAACGCACGCAACTCATCACGTTGCATGCCATTATGAGATTTCTTGAGTATTCCCCCGGAAGGGATTATTTAAGAAATCTTCTTTAGATTTTGATAAGTTCGCCACGCATTGGGTGCATGTGCGTAGCACATGCAACGAAATATGTTGCATGTGTATGTCAAGAGTATTCCGTCAGAGTTCCGATGTACGGAACTACTTAAGGAATATTCTTTAGTATAAAAATTATAAACTTTAAATGTTTGCACTTGATACCCCCCCCCCTCTAGAGGTCGCTGTATGATCTTAGGAGGAGGGACAAAGTAGAAAAAGCTTCATTTTGTAATCGAGTCAATGATGTAATGACTATTATTAATGAATGAGAATGTATATATATTTTATCATTTCCGCTGCGTTATTTTATGATTATATACATTATGTATGTTTTATGTGCGATGGACCACCAACAGTAGGGCGCCCGGGAGCGGGGCCTTACAAATTGGTATCAGAGCAAAAGTTTAAGTAAAATGGGTAAATTTTCATAATAAACCTAAACTTAAACTGAGAATGGGACAGAGAGAATGACAATGCCATCTGAGTAGCTGCGTGCCATCAGGTATTTTCTTAAAGTTAATTAAAGTATGTGCATGTGAAATGTGGTTATGTGTGCTGTTAGATTTAGATACCGGTGTAGTCAGGAAGGGTAATGCTTGGGGTACGAAACGTGGAGTAAGTGACTAATCACAACTGGCCACTGTAATTAGTAACTTACTGTACTTGACATAAACTGAGCTATTTCCTTGAATGACCGTGTTGGTATTTGAACCTTTCAGTGTGAGATAGAAGATGGTCGGTGGTAGATCATCTAAAGCCCCACTTGGTGGAGGCAGTGGCGGAAGTGGTGTGGAACCACGAGCCACAAGAGGAAGACCTAGACAAGAGAAAAAGGTTCCCGAAGGACCTAATACTACTCCCTCGGGGGGGACGAATGAGAGTAATGATTTTAGGGCCTCGGTGAAAGAGGCAGTTGTCGAGGAGGTGCACCAGGTTATGCAGACGATCTTACCGTCTGTAATGACAGAAGTGTTAAAGGCAGTACGTGAGGATGAGAGACGGGGGAGAAATCAGTCCTCCGGTGGACAACAACAGACAGGGGCAGAAACGGTATTGTCCGATGATGAGGAGGAAGAACAGGTACGGGAGACAGCCCGGGGCTGTGATTACGGGAAGTTCATGAGGTGCAAGCCCCCAACTTTCGATGGGTCCGGTACTGCTACTGATGCTCACCAATGGGTGATGGAAATGGAAGCTGTCCTCGATATTATTGATTGCCAGGAGGACAAGAAGGTGAAGTTTGCTACCCACTCTTTTACAGGGTCGGCATTATGTTGGTGGAAAAATATAGTCCAAGCCGAGGGTAGCAGGGCTATAGGGAAGATGAAGTGGGCTGAGTTGAAGAGGTTGGTGATCGAGGAATTCAGTCCTCGACGGGAAATGGATAGGATAGAGAGAGAGTTCCTGCAGTTGGAGGCGGGGACGATGACCCACCAACAATATACCACTAAGTTTAACGAGTTGGCGCTGTTGGTGCCAGAGCAGGTGACGCCGGTGTCCCGAAAGATCAACCGGTATATTCAAGGGTTGCCAGCCGAAATTCGGTGGCATCTGATTTCCGCTCGACCGAGTACTTTTAGGTCGGCGGTGGATTTGGCGGGAAGGTTGTATGATGAGAAAGCTGCGTTGGTGAAAGCTGAGGGTGGAAAGAAGGCAGGTGGAGAGAAGGGTTGGCAGGGAAAGAGGTTTGGTCGAGGTGATACCTCGACAAGTAACAAGAAGGCAAGGGTAGATGACCGCCGAGTGGTCATGTCTGGAGCTGGGGTGAGGAAGTGTGGTAAGTGTGGAAAAGAGCACTCGGGGGAGTGTAAGTGGGGATCCAACCTCTGCTTTAAGTGTGGGAAGACGGGACATATATCAAGGGATTGCCGGATGGGCAAGTGTTTCAACTGTGGGGAAAGTGGTCATATGAGCAGAGATTGTAAGAAGCCGAGGGCTGAGGGCTCTGGGGAGAAGAAGACGGGAGGAGAAGCACCGAGGGCCAAGGCTAGGGCGTTCACCATGACGCAGGAGGAGGCTAGAACGGACCCCGATGTTGTGTCCGGTACGTTCTTAATAGACCAAATTTTAGCCTCTTTATTATTTGATTCGGGTGCCAGTAGAAGTTTTATTTCTACTACCTTCTGTGCTAAACTGCCTGTTAGGAGGAAATGCCTTGATAAGTCCTTTGACGTAGAAACCGCTATTGGTAAATCCACTAGGGTTACGGATGTGATAGAGGACTGTACAATAGAATTAGAGGGCCATAGGTTTGCTGCCATGTTACATGTAATGCCTCTAGGAGGATTCGATGTAGTGTTAGGAATGGACTGGCTAGCAACCTACGAAGCGAATATCGTGTGCCGAAAGAAGATGATTAGACTGACGGCGACCGACGGAAGTCCGGTGACGATTTATGGCGATCGAGTTACGACGATTCCGAAGGTGATCTCGATGGCGGTGGCGGGAAAGTATATGAGGCGCGGATGTAGCGCCTACTTATGTTATGTAAAGAATGTAGAGACGCCAACACCACAGCTATGTGATGTGCCAGTGGTGTGTGACTTTCCGGATGTGTTTCCCGAAGACTTATCGGGTTTGCCACAAGACCGAGAGATCGAGTTCCAGATCGACCTGATACCGGGTGCCCAACCTGTCGCGAAAGCACCGTATCGCTTGGCTCCGACGGAGATGAAAGAATTAATGGATCAGTTGCAGGAGCTGCTGGATAAGGGGTTTATTCGACCGAGTATCTCACCGTGGGGTGCTCCGGTTCTGTTCGTAAAGAAGAAGGATGGTAGTATGCGGATGTGCATCGACTACCGCGAGCTGAATAAGCTGACGGTGAAGAACAGATACCCCTTACCAAGAATCGATGACTTGTTTGATCAGCTCCAGGGTGCCAGTTGGTTTTCGAGGATAGATCTTCGATCTGGCTACCATCAATTAAAGGTGAAGGAACAAGATATCCCTAAAACAGCCTTTCGTACGCGCTATGGCCACTACGAGTTCCTGGTCATGTCTTTTGGGTTGACCAATGCGCCGGCTGCTTTTATGGATTTGATGAACCGAGTGTGCCGGCCAATGTTAGATAAATCAGTGATTGTGTTCATCGATGATATCCTGATTTATTCGAAAAGCGAGACAGAGCATGCCGACCACATTCGGGAAGTATTGGAAACGTTGAGAAGGGAGAAATTGTATGCCAAGTTCTCCAAGTGCGCCTTTTGGCTACGCGAGGTGCAATTTCTGGGACACGTAGTGAATGCAGAAGGAATAATGGTGGACCCAGCAAAGGTTGAGGCCGTGATGCAATGGAAGTCACCGAAGACGCCAACCAAGATTCGCAGCTTCTTGGGGCTGGCGGGCTACTATAGAAGATTTATTCAAGACTTCTCCAAGATAGCCTCACCTTTGACAAAATTGACTCGCAAGGACGTAAAGTTCGTGTGGGGCCGGGAACAGGAGAATGCATTTGAGGAATTGAAGATGAGACTGACCCAAGCTCCTGTCTTGACATTGCCCGAAGGAAATGAAGACTTAGTGGTCTATTCGGATGCATCCTATTCTGGGCTAGGTTGCGTATTAATGCAACGCGGAAAGGTTATAGCCTATGCATCTCGACAACTGAAGACTCACGAAGTCAATTATCCCACGCACGATCTAGAACTAGCTGCGGTGGTTTTCGCGTTGAAGATTTGGCGACACTATCTATACCGGACAAAGTGCACCATCTTCACGGACCACAAGAGCTTGAAGTACTTCTTCGAGCAGAAGGATCTAAACATGAGGCAGAGGCGGTGGTTGGAGCTGATAAAGGATTACGATTGTGAGATCCATTACCACCCGGGCAAAGCCAATGTGGTGGCTGATGCCCTTAGCCGAAAAGAAAGGCCTGAGCCGATCCGGGTGAAGGCTTATCAGTTGATCATGACCTCAGACGTGATGACACAGGTTAAGGAGTTTCAAGATGAGGCTTTGAAAGAAGATCGTCTTAACTCCGAAAGGATGAGAGGTCTAGTGACGGAGTTGGGTGAGAACACTCTAGGTGTTAAGACCCGATTTGGGCGAATGTGGATTCCTCGATACGGGGATCTACGTAGTAGAATTATGGATGAGGCCCATAAGACACGATACTCCATTCACCCCGGTGCTACCAAAATGTACCACGATATGAAGAAAGACTACTGGTGGTCGGGCATGAAACGCGACGTAGTGGAGTACGTAAGTAAGTGCTTGACTTGCTTACAAGTGAAGGCGGAACACCAGAAGCCCTACGGGAAGATCCAACCATTGGATATACCCGAATGGAAGTGGGAACACATCACCATGGACTTCATCACGAAGTTACCACGTACCCCGAAAGGGTATGATGCTATATGGGTGATAGTTGATCGATTGACGAAGAGTGCCCACTTTCTACCGATCCGTGAGACGTATTCATCTGAAAGATTGGCGGATCTATTCATTAAAGAAATTGTAGCTCGTCATGGCGTACCGGTGTCTATTGTGTCTGACCGTGACACCCGGTTTACCTCCAAGTTTTGGAAGAGATTTCATGATGCGATGGGGACGAGACTACACATTAGTACAGCATATCACCCTCAGACGGACGGTCAGTCTGAGAGGACAATCCAAACACTCGAAGACATGCTTCGGGCGTGCGTGATCGATTTTGGAGGAAGTTGGGATGATCACTTGCCGTTAGCAGAATTCTCGTACAACAATAGCTATCATGCCAGTATTGGCATGCCACCCTACGAGATGCTATACGGTAGGAGATGTAGGACGCCCGTATGTTGGGGAGACATTGGGCAGAAAGAGTTAGGAGGTGTTGAGGTGGTCGAAGCTACGACTGAAAAGTTAGAAAAGATCAAAGCCTTCATGAAGGCGGCGAAAGACCGACAAAAGTCGTATGCTGACAAGAGGCAAAGACCGATAGAATTCGAGGTCGGTGATCGAGTCATGTTAAAGGTTTCGCCTTGGAAGGGAATCATTAGGTTCCGAAAGCGGGGAAAACTGAGCCCGCGGTATATAGGCCCTTTCCGAATTATCGCCCGTGTGGGAGAGGTGGCCTATAGGTTGGAGCTACCAGATGAGCTAAGTGGAATTCACCCGACCTTCCACGTATCTCATCTGAGGAAATGTTTAGCCGATGAAGATATGGTCGTTCCGCTGGAGGATATCGAGGTAGACGAACGGCTCAACTATGTGGAGCAACCAGTGGCGATCATTGATAGAAAAGAGAAACGGCTAAGAAACAAAGTGGTTCCTCTTGTGCGCGTACAGTGGAAGCACAGGAAGGGATCGGAGTCTACGTGGGAGACTGAAGAGGAGATGAGACAGCATTACCCACATTTGTTCGAAGAGTGACAGGTTTCGGGGACGAAACCTAAATAAGGGGGGTGGACTTGTAACGCCCGGAAAATTTTCTGATCGAGCCGGATGATAGCGATGGGCTCAGATGAAAACCATTTAACGAATATAGAGTGGTTGCGGGTATTACTCCGAGTTAACCCTCCGGGTCACGAGTTTAACGAATTTGGGGTCCCGGGAACGTCTGGCATATAAATAGATGGATCAGCCGAGCAGCTCTCATTTTCACTCAAACGCCATTCTAGAGAGAGAAAGTGTAGAGAGAGAAAGTGCCGGATCGAAGCTCGGGTGGTCAAGAATCGAAGGCTAGTGTTTGTGGACTCCAAAACTACAAGAATCAAGGTAAGAAACGTATCTAAATTGCCACATTTGGTGAAAAACCCGGGTTTGGGGTTTTTGAGGTTTCTAGTGACCAAAAATCGCCCAAAACACACGTTTTAGGGTATTAAAACGTGTAAGAAGCTTAGATATAGCTTCCTGGATGATAATGCAAGGGTTTGGGTGGAAAGGATTGGATTTTTGGGCTAAAACGAGCTGATTCGTGAATTTCAGCTCGTTCTGCGAAATTAAGGTCTCGTCCAGCGAAACTGTAAGTTCGTCCAGCGAAACTGGAGGAACCTACAGCGAAGTTACAGTTTCGCTGCAGCGAAACTATATGTTCGCACGAGCGAAACTATGGTTTCGCTGATGACTATGCCAATGTCCAAGTTGACCTTAGATATTGCGAAACTAGGGAATTCCAACGAAAGTTGGGCGCTTGAGTTAGCGAATCTGTCCAGCGAAACTGGCGGATTGCTGGCCAGCGAAATTAGCAGCGAAACTGCTAATTCGCCTGACGAAATTACGGGCGAAACTACCTGCGAAATTAGTAGCGAAATTAGGCAGAAATTAACTCTTTTGAGTGTTAACTTATCTGCAGGCAGTGTAGTGTGACCCGCGTCTTAAAGGCTTGATTGAGAAGCTGCTTGTCAAGCACAGGTGAGTTCTAGGACCCCTCATTTACTTGTTTTAAATGGTTTTGGGGCTGGAACACATATAAACTGGTTTAATGATGTATGTATGTATGACCCGTTTGGGTATAATGTTGTGTTATACGTTTAAGGTATGATGGTGGACTCGACATGTTATGTAAGGTCTTAGTATGAGTCCCCACGGTCTTGGAAGGACAGTTAGTGCTACTGCACCAGGATGACACATAGTAAGTGCCTAGTGATGAATGATGACGTAGGCTATGTGTGTACGAGGTTATGTATGATGATGATGATGATGCCTGTAAGATGTTAGGTATGACGATGTATGTATGATGATGATGACGATGTATGTATGACGATGATGATGATGTATGTACGATGCTATGTATGACGATGTATGTATGGTGTGTGTGTGTTCCTATAATAATGATGAATGAATATCTTTCCATGACTTTACGTATTAACGAACGAACGAAGTATTATGTAACGTAAAGTGAAAGATAACGAAAGAGGAACACGATGATGAATGCATGTATTAACGAATGAACGAATGAATGAATGATGATGAATACATGCATTAATGAACGAACGAATTATGTCTTGCAAGCATTGAATAACGCGATTGGTCCTTCTATGTGATTGACCATGGTCATGGTACCTCTACCGCTTACCTCTAGTACCGGGCATACGCTCCCGTCATATGTTGATTACGGCCCGGTAGCTAAGACTGATTGGGGTGTAGCATATGGTATTGGTACAATTCACCTTTCAATGTGCGCAAGTAAGTATGAACGGGATTCCTGTCATTCGACCACCGTAATCATAGCCAAGTGCTATGAAGTGGGTAAAGCTTGACAGAATCCATACGAGAAGTTAAAGATGAAGAAAGATAACGAATGATGAAGATAATAACGAATATTATCTCTGTGTACGTATGATGTATGACTGCATGCACGAAAGGATACTTTTAAATAAGTAAAGTATGTTTTATTATAAAACTAGAACTCACTCAGCAACGCTGACTTTTTATGTGTTTCCAGTTGGCAGGTAGCGTTGCTGGGGATGGCACGAGGCGGCTACTCAGCTCTTTTGGGATGGCATTCTCCATTTAATAATGATGCAACGTCATGCGTTGTGGGTCTATAACGCACGCAACTCATCACGTTGCATGCCATTATGAGATTTCTTGAGTATTCCC
The DNA here is from genome assembly GCA_024085815.1 of Flaveria linearis. NCBI lineage: Eukaryota > Viridiplantae > Streptophyta > Magnoliopsida > Asterales > Asteraceae > Flaveria > Flaveria linearis. The sequence goes on along the minus strand of CM044010.1, from coordinate 72,061,967 downwards.
CCGGAAGGGATTATTTAAGAAATCTTCTTTAGATTTTGATAAGTTCGCCACGCATTGGGTGCGTGTGCGTAGCACATGCAACGAAATATGTTGCATGTGTATGTCAAGAGTATTCCGTCAGAGTTCCGATGTACGGAACTACTTAAGGAATATTCTTTAGTATAAAAATTATAAACTTTAAATGTTTGCACTTGATACCCCCCCCCTCTAGAGGTCGCTGTATGATCTTAGGAGGAGGGACAAAGTAGAAAAAGCTTCATTTTGTAATCGAGTCAATGATGTAATGACTATTATTAATGAATGAGAATGTATATATATTTTATCATTTCCGCTGCGTTATTTTATGATTATATACATTATGTATGTTTTATGTGCGATGGACCACCAACAGTAGGGCGCCCGGGAGCGGGGCCTTACAACGACCCCACCTTGCGGTCATCCATTCTCAACTTCTTGTTGTTTGGGGTAAAACTTCCCCGCCTAAACCTCTATCCATTCCAACTCTGGTCACCACCACCGGCTTTCTTCACTTCCACCACTATCACTTCCCTTTCATTGTAGAGCCTCCCAGCCAGATCCACTGTCGACCTATAGGTGCTCGGTCTAGCAGTGATCATGTGTCTACGAATGTCAGCTGGCAGTCCCTGAATATACCGGTTAATCTTTCGAGACACTGGCGTCACCTGATCCGGCACCAGTCTCGCCATCTCATTAAATTTGGTGGTGTACTGCTGGTGGGTCATGGTTCCCGCCACGAGTTGCAGAAACTCCCTCTCGATCCTGTCCAGTTCCCTATGAGGACAGAACTCCTCCATCACTAGTTGTTACAGCTCCCTCCATCGCATCTTCCCGATGGCTCTAGTACCCTCTGCTTGGACAATATTGTCCCACCAACATAATGCTGAGTCTGCAAAAGAGTGAGTTGCGAACTTCACCCTTTGATATTCGCGACACTCACTGATCTCTAACACCGCCTCCATCTCCCTCACCCTGCGGTGAGCGGCAGCAGCATCGCCATTGCCATCGAAAGTCGGGGGCTTGCACCTCTGGAATGCCCCGTAACTGCATCCCTTGGTCGTCATCCCTACTGCATCCTCCTCTTCCTCGTCGGAAACTACTATCTTAGGATCTGGTCGTTCCTCTCCTCCCTTGCTTTCCTTCCCAGTCGACTCTCTCCTGTCCTCCTTCTCTTTTCTCTCCTCGTTCCTTACAGCTCGGATAACTTCAGTCACTACAGACGGTAAGACTGTCTGCATTACCTGATGCACCTCGTCAGCAATCGCCTCCCGAGCTGAGGCATTCAGGCTGGCATTCTCGTTTCCTTCACTCCGGTTATGAACCTCAGGGTTCTCATGGGTCGTCTCTGGAGCCTTAGCACTGCTCCTAGTTCCACGCGGTCGACCTCTGCCTCTAGAAGCCTTGGAAGATTTCTTCCTAGCCATTTCCTAAGTGCTATAAGATTCAAACACTAACACAGTCATTCAAGGTAATGGCTCAGTTTATGTCAAGTATAGTAAGTCCCTAATTACAGTGGCCAGTTGTGATTAGCCACTTACTTTACTTTTCACACCCCAAGCATTTCCTATCCTGATTTCATTAGTATCTAAATCTACTATGATCACAAAAGTCAAATAGCACACGCACATAATACCGGTTAACTTTTAAGAAAAGAAATACGTGATGGCACGTAGCTACTCGGGCTGACATCCCTCTTTCGGTCCCATTTTCAGTTTAAGTTTAGGTTTTTGAAAATATTTTACCCAATTCACTTAAACTATCGCTCTGATACCAACTTGTAAGGCCCCGATCCCGGGCACCTCACAGTTGGTCATTCACAGCACTATAGATACATACTAGCATACATTTCATAAAATAATGCAGCGGAATTAATTTAAACAAAAGCCATTCATTTCATTAATAACACTGTTGCTAAGCAATACACCCTGGTTTAGTCAGTTTACAAAAGATTAGTTTAACTGCATTACGAAACAACAGTGATTCCTGTTAAGAATGGATGTCAGTCTTTCCCTGCCGAGTAGCTTCGCCCTCGTGCCATCCTCAGCAATAATTACCTGCCAACTGAAAATGTATAAAAGTCAGCGTTGCTGAGTGAGCTCTAGTTTTATACATAATAAAATACTTTCTATATGTTATATATGAAAATACTCTTTTCTGTAAATTACAACTCTGTACTGTGTATGCGAGCACGCATTAACTATGTGAACAAATATTGTTCGTTCTCTGTACCGTATGCCTTGTCTATAAACTTTTCAACTTTATATTCCACTGTCTATGTGGACCAGTGCGCAATGCCCTAACTATGTGCGCGATGGAAAAAAGGGTGATGGGCCATCTATATCCCTCGAAAGGGTCAACTGTATCCCTCGAAAGGGCTATGGGTATCCCCCCGAAGGGTTCAACTGTATCCCTCGAAAGGGCTATGGGTATCCCCCCGAAGGGTTCAACTGTATCCCTCGAAAGGGCTATGGGTATCCCCCGAAGGGTTCAACTGTATCCCTCGAAAGGGCTATGTGGACTATGTACAAGGCCGACCAATCACCCAGGGCACGCTACAAAGGTCCTGCCAATCTCAATTGATCGACCCTGTGTGCATAATGGGTATCTAACCCGCAACACAGTTGAGCTAACGACAACACGGTCGTGTCCCTCCTATGTGCTTGCAAGACTTATTAACATTTTATTAATGTTCCTCTTCTTTGCTTTATTGCTCTTTCACTTTATTATTACGATATACTTTATGTTACGATAATAACATACCGCGTAAAGTCACATGCTATAAGTAATAATAATAGTAGCAATAACTATATTAAGGAACAATCATAAGTAATCATATCATGCATGAAACATCATCATTAATATGCTCTAAGTCAACCTCGGTCAAAACCCTTAGGCTCAGACTCCCAGAAACATTTCTGTAAAAATTCTAAGTGTTTGGGCGCATGAGCCCTGTTTGGGCGCATGAGCCCTGTTCAGACTTTTCATCACCATGTAGGCTCACCAGCCTACACTTAGAAATATTTTCACTTTGGGCGTATAAGCTATTCGGGCGTATGAGCACTGTTGGGACTCATGACCCTACACTTAGTCGTCCAGCTGACTTTTCTAGGCATATGACCACTTATCATCTAACACTTAAACTTTTAAGCCTATTTTTCAGGCGTAAGAGTCCTGTTTGGGCACATCACCTTATACTTAACTTTTCTAAGTCATTTTCAGACATATGAGCACTGTTGAGGCTCATGAGTCTCAGGCGTATTAGGTACTGTTTGGGCATATGAGAACTATTTGGACTCATGACCCTACTTAGAACATTTCTAAGGCAAATTTTTGGGCGTATGAGCACTATTTAGGCTCATCAACCTTCTGTCCAACTTATTACTATAAAATTTCCAAACCCAAACATCAAGCCTAATTGTTCTAAGCTTACCAAGGTCTTTCTAAGCATGAACTTCACATAAACAACTCATAAACATCATCAGGCATTCAAATGACATATGGGTATACATACATAATCATAGTAAAAATCGTAAAATACATTTTCAGCCCCAAAAAGGTTTAAAACAAGTAGAAACCGGGGTCCAGAACTCACCTTTGCTGTTTTAAACCTTCAAACTCTAAAACTTGAATTTCTCAGATGTTTTTAACACCTACAACCCGCTGAAACACAAAACCCGAACATGCAATAACACATATGAGAATACAACCGAGGCTAGATAGACCAAAAACGACTTAAAACACTTAATCTTACCTCAAACTTCGAATTCTTCTTCTTTCTCTCTCTAAAGCTCGAAGTCTTTGCTGTTTCTCTCTCTAAAAACCGAACAAGAAAGAGTGTGCAGAGGGTTATGGGCGGCCATATCACCTTTTACACCAACTTTTCAAGATTTTTATCATTTTTAACACTTTTGGTCCCTTAACTTTGCGGTTGACTTTCATTTTATTCTTTTTCTTTCTCTTTTGTCCTTTTATTCCCTTTAAAAATACAAGTGTTACAGACGTAGCAAGATCCACAAAGCGCATACATATAGTTTACAACCAAACCAATCCTTAGGTCCCATTACCGGGATTAATGGTTGTAATGGATGCTCGGCAAAGAAGAACCACAAAGTAGACCCACGAAGAAGAACCACACCGCCGAGAGCATCCAAGGTCAATAGCATTCACAAGTAACATCATACAACTCATAGCATTAAAGTAATAGCGCATAGAGATGTAAAGCCAACATGTAATATACAAGATAGCAACATAGCATAGAATCAAACGTCAAACCACATCATTCAACAAGACAAGCAAGATAAGTTAACCATAAGAGTTGCAGCAGACTTCCATTAAGGAAGATGCTTGAAAATGTGTTAAGTAAGTGAGCATTCTATTCCCCCAAGTTTGAAAATGATTGAAACAATTGTATATGCATAAAAAGGGGCCATGAAACTCACCTTGACGTATATGTGTATAAGATGATAATAAGGATTAAACGATATTCCAACGAATTCCTTTACAAGCACCTAAATGTATATATATATATTTAAAGATTTAGGTTAATAATAAGGTTTAACGATTAAACGCGAACTAGGGTTTCGATAAGAATTTGGGGTTTTTAATATATAAGTAAAGTTTTAATAATAGAATCTATTATATTTTAATTCCATGAAAGATATTATTTCATTTAAATAATTTCACGTAATTGAAATATTTATAAGAACGGGTAAACTTAAATATAAAGTGTAGATAATTTCTATAATTATTTTATTTAATAAGATCAAACTATAATTAAAAGTAACATTTGGACTAATAATAATTTAATGGTTTTTAACTATTATTTAAAAAGAATCCATTTTATAAGAAATATACACTAGTTATATTATTTATTTAAAACAAATAATAAAATAAATAAATATAATGTTAAGATAAATTTCAGAAAATAATTTGATGGTTTCTAAAAATATTTAATGTTTGTAGAAACACTTTTATAATTTTTAAAAAAATTTCCCATTTAATTTAAGGCTTAAAAAGCCTAAAAAAATTAGTTGGGGGTGCCCGGGGTCGAACCCGGGACCTCCTATGTAAGATGGGAACAATGAACCAGTGAACCAAAGGCATCCAGCCGCGATAGAGAATGGTTCCAATTGATTTTAAGGCTGTTTAACCAGATTCCCCTAAATCGTATGAACCCTAGCTTCACGGATCAACCAAATTGGACACTAAATCAAATCTGTTAACGATCAGAATCATAGGGCTTTTGATCTAAATGTTGAAACGAGTAAAATGGTGTGTTTAGTTACCTTGAATTGAGTTCGAATTGATGCAGAAGGTATCAAGAACAGGTCGTGACAGGGGTGAAGATCGATGGTGGGTTTGTGTGATTCTCAGACGATTTGGAGAATGGGAATTGATTAGGAACAGCCAATGATCCTTTATACTCGATTAATTAGATTGTTTTAGTGTTTTAATGCGTTTTGTGGTGGTTGGTCGGCCGAAAATCGTGGGTCGGTTGGGTTTGATTCAATCGCACTCAATTTATTAAATTTCAGTGGGGTATTAGTTCGAGTCATACACATGATGTTGTCGGGGTTGTTTGTTTGAGTTGTAATCGCATTAATTTGGGGTGTTTGAGGCTCGCCGGAGCACGGCCGTGGTTTGGCCGGAGGAAGAAGGTCGACGGGGGGGAAGGGGGCTGGATTAAAAAAATACACAAATGGTCCCTGCAGTTTGTAGTGTCTATAATTTGATGTTTAAACTTTGATTTTAAGTTTCATTAATTACCTAAACAGCCCCTGGACTTATAAATCCAATTTTTTTTACAAATTATTAATTGAAATATTATTATTATTATGAAGTTATTATTATTATTATTATTATTATTATTATTATTATTATTATTATTATTATTATTATCATTATTATTATAATGGTTGAAATTAACATTAACTTATAAAATTAACTTTTATTTAACGAAAATTACGGGATGTTACATACTTAGATTACGTTTTTAAAGATTAAAAACAAGGATAATTCGCGGCTGAGGCCTCTGGTTTACTGGTTACAAGCTCACATTCTAACCTTGAGGTCCCGGGTTCGAACCCGGGCACCCTCAACATATTTTTTTAGGCTTTTGCAGCCTTTAAAAAATTTCTATAAAATTTCTAAAAATTATAAAAACTAGTTTGTAAACTTTGTTTTTTTTTAGTTATCCAATTTATTTTCTGTAAATTTATCACTTTAAATACTTTAATATTTTTTTATAAAATATTATTAACAAATATTATGCTTAGTTTATTTTTATAAAAATAGACTTTAACTAATAGTTTAAAATATTAAATTATTATTGGTCACCATGTTATCATTAGTTATAGATTAATCATGATAATAGAAATTATATGCATTTCATAATTAAATTTCACAAATTTTTATAAAGGATTTAATTTCTTTAAAAATTGCATAAATGGTACTTTTCTTTTATTGGACTAAAATATATATAACTAACTTTATTTAATTATAAAACCCCCCAAATACTTGTTGAAACCCTAGTTCACGTTAAACCGTTAATCTTATTATTAACCTTAATCTTGTAATATATACGTTTAGGTACCTTGTAAAGGAATTAGTTGAAACATCGTCCTAATTCTTATTATCACCTTATATACATATACATCATGTGAGTTCTCCATGCCCCTTTTTACTTTATTTCAAATCTTTTGGGGTGAAACATGTTAACTTTATAAACTTACACTTGTAAACATCTTGATACTTGTAAATGCACATGCAATTCATCTTTACATTTTTGTCATGGTTATTTGTGTTATTGTAAGTCTTATATGAGATACATATTTTGTTTACGATCATTAACTATTACTAGCCTGGTGACGTCTTAGATCTTTGGGTCTGACAAGCCTATTTGGTGCTAAAGCCGAGGTATTGCCGGCTCCTGATGACGTATGCTTGTTCATCATGGGAACCAAATACACTTAGCCAATCTTATATACTTGTAATCAAGTCGAGGTTTGGTTGTAAGGATATGTGTTCTATAACCTTACTAGCTTATAACCTATGACATGAATTGCTACTTGTAACCTTATCATATTATGTATGTAAACCTTAGAAACTCACCAACTATTTTTAGTTGACCTTTTATTTTTATCATGTTTCAGGTAATCCTCAAGTTTAAAGTGAACTTTTGAAGCTTGCATAATCTAGGACTTGGACCTAGTTAATGAAATAAAAAGATTTTATTTTGTCATGTTATGTTTGAACTTATTTCATGTTTGAGACTTATGCTTGTAATGTTACCTTTGAAACTTATGAATAATATATTTGGATTTAATAATAGCGTTATGTGGCTGTGAACGATCTTATCTCTCACATCTCGACGTTTCCGCCATCGAGGTTGGGGTGTGACAATTCTTATGTACAGATCACGAATAGGTTTGCGAGAGAACACAATGTGTGCGCATTCCTTAATGCTGATGATCCTGCATCAGAAGGATGTCGAGATATCATCAGATATCTTCGACGGTCCAGGCTTTTCTATGCCCCAACGGCAGAGCCTGTGATTCATCAAGCTCATATTGTAGATTTTTGGAATTCGACACAAATAGAACAAGATGGAGAAGATGAAATGATTGTTGCTGAAATTCAATCTGAGAGAATAAGGATCGATGAACAAACGATCAGAAGATCCCTTGAGCTGGGCGAACGAGAGGTGGGTCACCCAGATATGTTCGAAAATGAATACATAGAGAAAGTATTCTACCTAATAGGATATGATGGTGATTTCGAAAAGGGTGAGATCAAGAAGGGGAGATCGTGAAGCCTTATCGATTCCTATGTCACACTTACCTTAAGTGTATCTCAAATAGGAAGTCCGGACTAGATAGGTTCTCAAGGCACATCTCTTCAGAAATCATTGGCATCTTTGAGGGTAGGACCTACAACTACTCAAAGTACATCTTCAACTGTCTGTGTGACCAAATAAGAGTGCAGAAGGTCGAAAAGATGTATATGTTCCCAAGGTTCCTACAACTGATTATTAATGCTGAGCTACCTGGTATAGCAAGAGAGGGTGATGTGTTTGTACAAGATTATTTGGGTAGAACTGTACTAAACAAGATCAGTGGAAAATACCAAGGGGAAGACATGCCAATGTTTGCCCATGTGGTGGATGCCAATGCCAACATTCCACAAGAGCCAGTTTGGTAAGATCAGCAAGAAGAGTCATCATCTAACTCTGTCCAAGCCTCTCATTCACCCCATCAACCAACCTCTCTCCAACATATATCTCCAGCCAGTGAAAACACAATGCCCAATCACCTATCCAACAAGAATTACCATCATAATCTCAATCAGTCACCCAAAATACCCAGCCAATCTCTCCAATCCACAATCAATCACCCATTTATCAACAAACTGAAACTCCATAACATCAAACTCCTGAGAGTGTTCATACGGAGCCTATTCATATAACTCAGTCTCAAAACTCATTTTACTCTGGTGAGACTGAGTTAATGTCTCAAGCCAGCACCATTCCACTCTCTGTCTCAAACTCATAAAACCAAGTATTGTCTGATCATACTGAACCCATATCTCCAATCCCTAATCCTCAACAACTATCACATCATCAACATTAAGAGCCGGCAGATCAAACAGATGAGCCCTGCTCAAGTTTAGAAAGTGTGGCACCCACTGAAGTCAATGATGATAAGACTGCTGCTGAACATGTAGAAGAAGAAGAAAAAGGCAACTATGTTGATGTTGTTGCCTACCATGAAGAGGATCTAAGTGATAAGGACATCCCAGTGAGCAAGAGTTATCTGGTGGCTGAATATAATAAACTAGTGCTCAAGTCAAATAAAAGAAAACAAAGAATACAAGAATTAAAAGGGATTATCAAAGAAAAGGATGAAGAGCAGATGAAGCAAGAGGCAAGGCTTAAAAGACTTAAAGAAGATGTACAATGCAACAATGAAGTAATCGATGCATTACTTCAACACAAGAAGGAATTGCTGGAGTCTGTGAGCTATGAGAAAAATGAGAAGGAGAAGATGGTCTTGAAGGTTGAACAAATCACTAACTCTCTCTTAGCTAAATCAGATCTGTTAAAGTTGAAACATGAACAATATGAGGAGCTAAAGATGAAAATCTATGCACTAGAGTCAAATGCAGCTCCATCAACAATTCAAGCAAAAGAATCTTCTGAGGCTTCTAAGCGTTTAATTCTGTACTCAAGGAAGAGAAATACTTAGGTGCTACTCAGAAGAAGGTGATCAATATGGAAGATTCACCTAAGAAGCCAAAGCTTACATCCCCTAAACACACTCCTTCAGTAGATTTATCTACTATGAAGTCTATATCTCATAAGGATAGTGATAGTGATAAAGAATGAAATGAGCTGATCAAGATGGACTTCCTAACAGAACAAAAATTTCAAAGGCTGAGGATCTTCTAACAATAAAAGATATCTTGGAAGAGAGGCCTGAGTCAACCATGTTTATGACTCTTATCAACCATGGGTTTCCCTATGACATGGTTGAAAGGATGAATGTTACTGAATTGAAAGATCTGCTGAAAGAGTTTGAGCTTGCAAGATTTATGATCCCCAACTATGACTATGAAGCATTAACTACCTTTCAATCAATTCAGAAGATCAAGAAAGAGTTAGGCCACTATAACACAGCTTAACTAAGCAAATACAACATGACTTGCTAGCTACAAGGTCATAACTACAAGTCACATGAGCTGAAGGGAAGAATAGTTGGTGAGACGAGAAGGATGATGGAGCATGTTATGAAGGTTGAACTTGAGACTGGAGTAAGATTCAGAACTGAAGCTCCTAAACCTACTATTGAACACCACAACAAAGCTATTGCTGAACCAGTGGCTGTGGAAAGCAAAGATCAGCACAAAGGGAAAGATAAACTGATTAGAGAACCAAGAGAAGTTATACCAGGCAAAGTATGGCCACTTGGAACTACTGTCAGAGAGATTACTGAACAGAAATCTACTTTGATACAGCTGATTGATCATCTCATAACTCCCAGTTCTGTGGAAGAGAACAGGATTATGGCCTGGAAATATGATCCAGACTGGGATTGTGCAGTAATTAAGAGAACATCTGGAAGAGTTGAATATTTCCATGATGTATTTTCAGTATTATGATTACCAGATTGTGATCTCAAAGACTTACAAATCCTTATCATCTCTAACTACCCAATACACCCAAGAGTAAGAGACTTCTCAACATTTGTGGGTAAACTGAAGACTAAGTTCAGAGATGATGTGCTAAATGAGGCTAAGAGAGAAGATGCTGAGCACAGGAAGAGAATAAAAAGTCTAAAAAGGTTTAAGTCCAATGCCTCAAAATCAATTGATGATGAATTTTTAAAGAGGGATACAAAAACAGAAAAACAGCAGTAATAAAGTCAATTGATGGAAATCAATACACATATCCTATAACAGAATGGGGATCTGTTAAGAAGACAAAAGAACTAGTACTGTTGAGGAATGCTGAAAACAAGAAAGCTGATAGAATCAGGATCTTTGATCCTGTGGAAATCAAACTACTACATCCCAGCTACACTTTATACTTACATGATAAATTCATTCCAAAACTGACTGATGAAAGAGCATAGAATGACCTGTTTTTGCATGTGCATGTAGTTCAAGTGGTTGATAAACTCTATACTAAAGCATACAAGAGAAGAAGACATAATGTTGGACTGTTGAAAGGAATTAACTATGAAGAAGTCTCAGAACTGAGGATTTCAGAGCAAGATGAGTTGGAAATAGTCAACAACAACAATGTTCTGGAAACTCTTACAATAGAAGAAGATGTTCTGTTGCTATGTTTTGAGACTCTAAAGAAGATCAGCAAGATGAAGATCAACTACAAGAATGATGATTAGAAGACTATTGTATCATACTTCTACAACAAAATCATTGCAAAGGTGAAGGAGCTTTTAGTTTTGAAGGACTTATTACAAGTATCTAAGCCTAAGGGGGAGTATTGTTAGATCTAGAAAGAATAGGTCTAGATCAATTTGTATAGGCTTAGAACTTTAATCAATACATGTAATGAATGATTGTAATTCACTCTTGATGTATGCATTATGTATATAAGTTAACCTATATATGTGTTGATTTATGTGTGTGATGACAGGTGAAAGCATTAAACTTGGTTGATTCTTGAAATCGGCTAAGTGTAAGAAACATCTACGGATAAACATTTGTGTTATTCCGTAGATATGTTTCTTACAAGACCAAGCATCCAAAGATTGTCTACGGATGAACACCATTTTTCACTGATGGAATCACCACTAGAAGGTGAAGACTCCTGTAGAAGAACAAGTTCCTGTGGAAGAGCAAAAGTTCCTGTGGAAGACAAAGTTCCTGCTGAAGACAAAGTTCCTACAGAAGACAAACACTTGGACTTGCAATATACAAGTGTTACAAGTCAACAAGTCAATTACAAATCCCAAAAGATCTGGTGTTTCCTTAACAGACTCATAATTTCCTATAAATATGAGTCCTAGGTTTCATATCAAGTCATCAAACACAAGAACATTATTATGGCAAACACACATCACATCACCCAATCAAACCCTAGCCACCGTCACATCAACAACAATACGTTCTACGAATCCTTGTTCATAGCATTCTTAATTATTCTTTTGTAATCATTATTCAGTATTAATGAACTATATTTGAATTAATTCTTGTTTGCTTATTTATTACGTATACATAATTGTGTTCATCATAACAAGCTTTAATTTTGATATTAAATTATCAATTAAAACAATTAAACAACAGTTAATGATTATTTTACAAATCATTGACTTGATACCATTTCAATACTGATAATTCCTGATTGTGATCCTTGGATTCACACATTCCATGAGAATGAATAAAAAGAATCCCAAAAAGAATTACCTTCCAAAATAAAGTGAAAAAGAATCCTAATGAGGATCAAACAAACAAAGGATAAAGTAAAAGAATCCAATGAGGATCAATCAAAATGAGAAATCATAATTTAAATAACCTGGTTATATAAGCAGTTAAAAGTTCTACCGTTCATTACATGCAGATAGTTAATCTTACCATGATTGAGTGTGAGGTACATGTTGAATACTCAATCAACTCAAAAACATGATAAAGATCACTAGCATCAAAATATTAACCAAGCATGAGTTTAAGAGGACAAACATACCTTCAATCAATATTTTCATGATTATGTATTTTTTCTAATAATTACTTGCACTTGTGAAAGGTAAGATTGATATGATCCCAAGAAAGGTATATCTCCATTTAATGTACAGATAAGAAAATAAAAAATCATAAAAACAGTTTCTTTTCAACATTTTATTAATCTGTAAAGTTTTTATCCCATATGGATATAAACTTTAAGGAGAGTAATTAAAATTTTGAACCATATGTATAATTTTTCCTTTCTTAAAAATATAAAAATTAGAAAAATAGTTGTGTTGGTGTAGAAGTTATACCATAGTATCTCAGTATATGCAGACATCTTAAAGCACAAAAGTGCAAGATCAGTCAACACTGGGAAACTTGTATCACATCTGGTGTACAATTCCATCCAAGCAAGAATTGATAATCAGAAAAATAAAAATGACTATGTTGGTGCAGAATTTATACCATAGTATCTAGTATATGCAGACATCTTGAAGCATAAAAGTCCAAGATCAGCCAACACTAGGAAACTTGTATCACATCTGGTGTACAATTCAATCCAAGCAAGAATTGACAATCCAATCAACAGTCAAAACTTCACAAACATCAAATCAACAGACTCATCTTTATAATGGTCAAAGCAACAGACACATCTTCATAAAAGACAAAGCATCAAAGCAAAAACAACCAAAACTACCCAACAGAAACATTAAGTTTTGATAAGTTCAAAATTTAATGCAGGTAAGAGCATTGGTTAATACGGGTGAAGGTAACCCAAGCATATAACCAATGCGGGTAACAGTTTTGTTTGATTAAAAAACATCGTGAAAGCAATGCGGATAAGTTAACTCTACCGCATTAGTCTCACAACAAATGTTTACAAGTATAAAAACTAATATGGACAAAATTGTTCATCCGTATTTGTTTTCTCAGCCACATTTCCCAAATATGGCTGACTTTAATAGGGTACATTTGTATCATTATAAATTAGAAGTGTGTTCACACTCTTCTGTCATGGTGTGATTTGAAGTCCAATAAATGCGGACAACTTGATTGTACATTCACATTTGTTGAAGTAAATACTGGAAGACAAAGTTTCTTCAGCACTTACTACAGTGTACTAGTGTCTGATTAGTTAAAACTTCCGCATTTGCTACAGTGTACAAATGTCTGACAAGTCTAACTTCTGCATTTGCTACAATATATAAATGTTATTAAGTTTTACACTTCCGCATTTGTTACAGTAAACAAATACTAACAGAGTTAATCTTCCGTACTTGCTACAGTAGTCGTTTGTATTTGTTTTAAAACTTGTAGAATTTGCAAAAGCAACTAAAATTGACTATTTAAACAGATCAACTGAGGTCATTTAATACTTTTCAAGTTTTAAAGACTTTAAAGTGGACGAGCAAAACTTCCTACTGTTCTTCATTCATCATCAATATCATCACAATCAATCTGATCTCTATGTTCTAAAAATATCATTTTCCTCTATTTTGATACTCCACAACAGTAGTATCAAAATAAGGTGATTTTTATTAAATCAAAGAATAAACCGTCAAATACATGGTGAACTCAAAACCTTAAATAAAAGGAAGCACAAAATCAACATCAAACTAAGGAATGATAGACATTTCCGAGTACAATGAAATCAATGATCAAGAAAATTAACATCGAACAATGATTTTCAAAACCCTAGGTCTACCGCAAGAACAAGGGATCACTGTATCGAAAATGTTGACTTCAAAACTTAAGTTTCAATGTTAAAGAACATACAAAACAGAAAGCTATCATCAAAAACAAAGATAAAACACAATAAAATTATTCATGCATTGCAAAATCAAGTTAGGTCAGATTTCTATAAAACAATATCCATGACTTCAATTTTGACTAAACAAAGTCAAAATAGAAACAATCAACTTGATTTATTAGTGTTATTTGATGATTGATTGTCAAAGTACTAACTTATATGTCTCTTATGCGGAGGTCAATGGCAAATCTCACATGAAGTAAACTCCACAATGTTAGTGGATATCTTGACCCTGATGTCCCTGAAGCAGAAGGACTCAGAGACATGATTAGGTTTATATATACTACTAGAGTTGCTCATGCAATCACTATGATACCAGTTATTATGAGAATTTCATAAGATCATCCTGGAGTAATGCTAAAGTTGTAGAGATTGTTGGTATCAAAATCTTATCTAGATGAATCACCAATGATCACACCCTTTGCATCACTAAACAAACTGTGAGACAGTGTCTACAGTTTGGTGATAATGCAAACACTCTTCTAGAACTTGAAGATGAGAAAATCATGACCTTCTTTTCCAATATTGGTTATGAAGGGGATATGAAGGAAAATAAATAGTTAAAGGTTTGGTGGATCTACAATGGAGATTCTTAATACACATATTCCAGCACTGTTTATCCAAAAGAAAGACAGGATGGAATGACATCCCAGTTACCACATCATCTGCCATATGTGCTTTATGCACAAACAAGCCATTTACATGTCAGCATATGTATTCAATGGCCTGGTGTCTAACATCCAAGAGGGAAGAAGGCATTTGTTTCTCATTTATCCAAGATTCTTAGAATGTCTCATCAATAAAGCCTTTCCCCAACTGGTACCTATAGGACCTATAATAGACATTCCACATTATAATGCCAAGTCATACAAGTACATTAAGAAAAGGGATCCAAGGAATTTTTATAGTGGGACTTTCTTTCCCTTGCTTCCTTGGATGTTACAGTAAATGAATCAAGAAGAAGTTATCCAAGAATAAGAAGAACAAAAATATATAACTCATGAAGAAGAAAAACAAGTTGCTCATGAAGAAGAAGAACAAGCTACTCATGAAAAGAAGAACAAGCTACTCATGAAAAAGAAGAACAAGCTGCTCATGAAAAAGAAGAACAAGCTGCTCATGAAAAAGAAGAACAAGCTACCCATGAAGAAGAAGAACAAGCTACTCATGAAGAAGAAAAACAAGCTGCTCATGATCAATAACATGTTGATGAGCATGCTGAAGAAGAATAAGAAAAACAAAGGCCAGTGTCACCACATGTTGATGTAGGTGGTGATCTTCACACTGGACCTTCCATTCAAGAAACTGAAATTGCCTCTCCTTTCAGACCATCTCCCATCCATTTTCCTCTTACTTCTCAAGCTCACTTTTCTCCACTTCACCCTTCTCCTTCTGCTGCTAAATCTGTAGAGTTTGTGAATCTACCAGCTTTTCAGGGGAATCTGAATCATCTCTAAATGAGGAGGATCATACAATGAGAATGCTTGTGAGACAAGCTCAATCTGAGGCAGGTCCTTCTGAAAGCTATACAGAATCAGGAACCAACAAGCCTGATGAGAAGGATAAGATGATCACAGAATTATTGTTTAAAGTTGCAACAATGGAAAAGTTGCTTAATAGAAGAGCTGGTATTATCTAATGTAGACATCTAGAGTTGGATGAGAAAGAACAGGAGATAAAGAACCTTGAAGTAAAACATGAGTCTAAAAAGAATGAGAAAGACAAAGAGATAGATTAACTCAAGGCTACCCTCAAACAAGATAAGGATGAAATCAGTAGGCATGTTGATACTGTGACCTTACAGACATTTTCCTTAGAAGAACAGGAGGATTTGATTGATAGTCATACTAATCTCATAGCTGATCTTAGCATTCAAAATGAGACTCTAACAAAAAGGGTCTCAAAACTAGAGATGTTGATTAAGATCAAAGAGGAGCTAGCTGAGGAACAAGAAATAAAAGATGATAAACCTGAAAAGGAAAAGGAACAAAGTCAACCAGTCTACTCAAGTGAAAGTCTGAAAAAAACCATTGAGCAAGACCCTAAGCTTAGAGACTTAATCAAAGAGCTTGACAGTTAGTCTACTGGAGAATTCACCATTGATGATGAGTTCTGGGAATTTGTGAGAGACCAAAGGCTCCAGTAGAACACATAGTGATGATTCCTCAATCTTCAGTGCCATTGGAGAGAGAGTTGAGCATGCAGATTGTTCCTGCAGTCACCCTATCTGAAGAGCAAAAAGAGCTCATCAGAAAACTATGTGAAGAATTAAAAGACAAAGATGAAGCTGTTGAGAAAGAAGCAGAAGAACAACAACCAACAATAGGTGAAACCTCTATGCCATCCTCATCCAGACCATATGTACACACCTATTCAAGGAGAGAAAGTACTTGTCTGCGAAGGCTAAGGGTAAACGATCTATGGAGGAAGAGGAACCTGTAAAAAAGAAACAAAAGGATGACCCAAGAAGTTTAGCTACAATTGCTAAATTTCTTGAAGAACATGAATAGGCTGAAGCATAACTTAATGAGATAATTGACATTATAGATTTGGAAGAAGGAGAGATTGAAGGAGGATATCAGGTTCATGAACCTGTGATTAAAGATAGTCCTATGAAGGTGAAATCTTCAGTGGAAGAAATAGTGGAGAAGGCACAAATTGATGATTTAATGATTAAGGCCATGTTTCTAATCAATCATGGTTATGATGTTGATGATATGTTCGGGATGACTTATGAGTCAATATTAGAAGAAGTAACCAAGATGAATCAACTTCTTGATCATACTCATGTGATCGAGTATGAATGAAAACTAACCAAGTCTCCTGTCACATTCACTACTCCACACACCCGGCAGTCTGAAACTCCTCAAGCTCTATATCCTGATCCTTATACTATGACTGATAGAGAAATAAAGGAATACCTCTACAAACAAGGATACAACAAATGAAGACTGGGTAATATGAAGAAAACTCTCGCAGAGCTGCAATCCTCTAAATGATCAATAAAAAGAAAGATAAGATGAAAAAGTTAGAAGAGGAGGTTGTAGGTAGAAAACCCAGAGCTAGAGTGTCTACCCAAGATGTCTAGCTCACAACCAAATACCATGATATCTTGGCATCCATCTTCAACAGGAATCATGAGTGGTTTGTTGAACCCTCTCAATTGAAACTTCAATAGGGGTTGACCACTTCAGAGATGATACAGGGTGTGTCTGCTCCAAAGGGAAAGGTTGATGTTAAAATCATTTCCTGGAAGTATGATAGTGACTGGAATAAGTTTATGATCAAAAAGATCTTAAGGTTTGTTCAATTTTTCATAGAGTACTCTGCTATGGTGAACTCCCTACAGATTCATGATCTGAAGGAACTAGCAGAGCTTGAACTGATCAATCATAATGCCATGTACAGGGGATATGAGTTTAAAGAGATTTTGAAGATTTTCAAAAGAACCAAGAACTTCGACTCTCTCAAAGCCATATGCTTAAGGAAAGACAAAACTTTCCAAAATCCACTAGATATGTAAGGCCCCGTTCCCAGAGACCTCATAGTTGGTCAATCATAGCATTATATTTATAAAACAATACATTTCGTAAGGTTAAACAGCGGATTAAATTAACAAAAATCATTCATTTCATTAACAATTACTATTGTTAAGCAATAAATCATTGTTTCATAAGTTATAAAAGGATCTTTTAATTGCATTGCAAAACAACAATATCATTAAGCATAAATGAATGTCAGTCTTGTCTTGTCGAGTAGCCTCACTTGCATGTCACCCTCAGCAAGAATTACTTGCCAACTGAAAATGCATAAAAGTCAGCGTTGCTAAGTGAATTCTAGTTTTGAAAGTATTAAAATACCTTGTATGATTTATACACAAAATATCCTTTTCGAATAAAATAAATTACTTTCGTATGTGATCACACATCATACGTACATCCAGATAATATTTAATATTATCATTATTATCTTCCTCAATCTTTCTTTCATTATTGTCTTTCATCATCGTATGCATTCGTTCATTTTATACTTTTTCATTATCTTTCACTTTCATCCAGACCAATGTGTAATACCCCAAACATTATGCATGAAGTTGATACTGGGCCGAAGTCTATAAACAGACCCCTAACATTGTGCATGAAGCGTGACCCAGTACCTAGGGCATGCCACAAGGGTCCTGTCAATCTCAATGATTGACCTTGTGTGCATACTTCGGGTTAGCTAAACCGCACACAGTTCAACTAACGACAACATGGTCGTGCACCCCCATTCAATTTGCTTGCAAGCCATTCATTCATTCATTATGTTCCATTTTTCATCTTTGTTATCTTTCACTTCATTGTGTAATACTTTACGTTCATTCATACATACATCATACCATGTAAAGTCATAACATAATACATAACGTAGTATATAACATAATACATACGTTTTGAAAATCGTTAAACGAAGAAAGATAACACATCATACACACATACACATCATAACCCTCATCATATCATCATGCATACGCCATCACATCATAACAGAGCCTATATCCCCTATCTACCTCTTAAAACCCCTTAGCAAATCCTAAGTCCAAAATGAGGCACATGGAACATTTCAGGCGTATAAGCATAAAAATTCTAAGTATAAAACAGTCTGGGCGCATCAACACTATGCAGGTCCCTGAGCCCTGCTGAGGCGCATTACCACTATGCAGGCACATGAGCCCTACTTAGGCGCTTCAACACTTAGGCGCCTGGGCAATCTAGGCGCATGGGCCACTATTTAGGCGCATGGCCTACACTTAGGCATCTAGGCAAAATTGTTGGGTGCATGGAGTACTGTTTAGGTGCATGGGTTAACACTTAGGTTATTTTAGCATAATTATTAGGCGTGTAACACCCGTAATTTCTTATTAAAAGAATTAAAAGAATGAAATAGAAAGAAAGGGAAAGGAAATAAAAAGTATACTTTTGTGGAAGGGCCAAAAGTGCCAAATGGGCAAAGTCCACATTAATTTTGTACAAAAAGGGAGGCATGGCCGCCCATAACCCCTGCACACTTCTTTGCATTCGGTTTTTTTGAGAGAAACAGCAGGGACTTCGATTCTTAGAGAGAGAAAGAAGAAGAAATCGGATTCAAGGTAAGAATTGGTGTTTTTAAGTTGTGTTTTGGCTAAGAAACCAAAAATGCATGTTCTTATGTGTGTGTGTTTGTGTTCGGGTTGCACTGTGTGTGTGTGTTTTAGGTGTAGAAACAACTAAGAAGTTCAAGGAAGGGATATCAAAACCCGAAGACAAACTAAGGTGAGTTCTAGGTCCCCTTTTCACTTGTTTTTAAAATGTTTTGGGGCTGGAAAATACATGTAAGTATGTTTTATAAGTTTGGGTATAATACCCGTATGATATGAATGTATGTATGTTTATGTTTATGTTAGATTTATGCCTAGAATCATGTGTATATGTTTAGTACTAGGCATTCTGATGTTTGGGAATTTGAAATATGAATTAGTCATATGAGCAGGTTACTAAAACGACTAACAAGCCCAAATAGTACTAATACGCCTGAAATTTGGACTTAGAATAACTAAGTGCAAGGTAATGTGTCCAATAGTGCTCATACGCCCAACAGGGTGGTCGTATGACCAGATGATTATTCTAAGTGTAGGGTGAAGTGTCCAATAGTGCTCATACGCCCAACAGGGTGGTCGTATGACCAAATGATTATTCTAAGTGTAGGGTGAAAAGTCCAACAGGGCTAATACGACCAACAGGGCTAAAACGACCAACAGGGGTCATACGCCCAGCAGTGCTCATACGCCCAGAACCTGAAATTTTTCTAAGTGTAGCTGATGAGTCCGACAGTGGTGAAACGCCTAGAACAGGGCTCATACGCCCAAAATACTTAGACTTTTTAACATATTTCCCTTGGAGTTTGTGCAGTAGGGTTTCACCTGACTGTTGACTAGGACGTTATTGAATGTAAGTGATGATGCTATGTATGATTACGTATGTATGATGCTATGTATGATGATGAATGTATGATGATGAATGTATGATGATGAATGTATGATGATGAATGTATGATGAGTGTGTATGTTCCTTGTAATTATGTATGCTTATCTTTCCGAAACTTTACGAATAACGAGAATGAACTAATGAAGTATTATGTAACGTAAAGTGAAAGATAATGAAAGAGGAACATGATGATGAATGCATGTATTAACGAATGAACGAAAAGAAGAATGATGATGAATACATGCATTAATGAACGAACGAATTATGTCTTGCAAGCATTGAATAACGCGATTGGTCCTTCTCTGTGATTGACCATGGTCATGGTACCTCTACCGCTTACCTCTAGTACCGTGGCATACGTTTTGTTGTTCATATGTTGACTTCGGACCGGTAGCTAATAACGATCGGGGTGTAGCATATGGTATTGGTACAATTCACCTTTCAATGTGCAAGTAAGTATGAACGGGATTCTTGTCATTCGACCACAGTAATCATAGCCAAGTGCTATGAAGTGGGTAAAGCCTGACAGAATCCATACGAGAAGTTAAAGATAACGATGAATAACGAATGATGAAGATAATAACGAATATTATCTCTGTGTACGTATGATGTATGAACGCATGCACGAAAGGATACTTATAAATAAGTAAAAGTATGTTTTATTATAAAACTAGAACTCACTCAGCAACGCTGACTTTTATGTGTTTTCCAGTTGGCAGGTAGTGTTGCTGAGGATGGCACGAGGCGGCTACTCAGCTCTTTTGGGATGGCATTCTTTTGTTAATGTTTTTGTATTGTAATGCAAACAAACGATATTTTGTAATGGGTGTTGTATTACTTTGCAAAAGCATTTATAGTAAATTCAAAGTTTCCGCTGCATGGTTTTTATTAAGTTATATTAAATGTATGTTTTATGGGTAATGACGACCAACTGTGAGGTGCCCGGGAACGGGGCCTTACAAGTTGGTATCAGAGCCAAAGTTTAAGTGAAATGGGTAAATTTTTAAAATAAACCTAAACTTAAACTGAAAATGGGACAGAAAGGAAGAGAATGCCATCTGAGTAGTTGCGTGCCATCAGGTATTTTATTAAAGTTAATCATGATTTCGTGCGCATGATATGTGTTTATGTGTACTGTTAGACTTAGATACTAATGTAGTCAGGACAGGTAATGCTCGGGGTACGGAGAGTAGAGTAAGTGGCTAATCACAACTGGCCACTGTAATTAGAGACTTACTATACTTGACATAAACTGAGCTATTTCCTTGAATGACCGTGTTGGTGTTTAAATCTTTCAGTGTGATAGAAGATGGTCGGTGGTAGATCATCTAAAGCTTCCCGTGGCGGTGGACGTGGTGATGAACCGCGTAACTCGCGAGGAAGACTTAGGACAGAGAAAGTAGTTCATGAGGAAAACGAGACTCCTCATCAGGAGGAGGCAGAAGAAAGCGCGAATTTGAGAGCCTCGGTAAAAGAGGCAGTGGTCGAGGAAGTGCACCAGGTCATGCAGACGATCTTACCGTCTGTAGTGACCAAAGTGATAAAGGCAGTACGTAATGATGAGAGACGAGGGAGGAATCGGTCCTCAGGTAGACAGCAACAGACAGAAGCAGAAACAGTATTATCCGATGATGAAGAGGAAGAGGAAGAAGAGCAGTTACGGGAGACAGCCCGGGGTTGTAACTACGGGGCATTCATGAGGTGCAAGCCCCCAACTTTTGATGGTTCTGGTACTGCTACTGATGCTCACCAATGGGTGATGGAAATGGAAGCTGTCCTCGATATTAGTGATTGCCAGGAGGACAAGAAGGTGAAGTTTGCTACCCACTCTTTCACAGGGCCGGCTTTGTGCTGGTGGAAGAATATAGTCCAAGCCGAGGGTAGCAGGGCTATAGGGAAGATGAAGTGGGTTGAGTTAAAAAGGCTGGTGATTGAGGAATTCAGTCCTCGTCGGGAAATGGACAGAGTTGAGAGAGAGTTCCTGCAGTTGGAGGCGGGGACGATGACCCACCAACAATACACCACCAAGTTTAACGAATTGGCGCTGTTGGTGCCAGAGCAGGTGACGCCGGTGTCTCGAAAGATCAACCGGTATATTCAGGGGTTGCCAGCTAAAATTCGTTGGCACTTGATTTCTGCCCGACCAAGCACTTTCAGGTCGGCAGTGGATTTGGCGGGAAGGTTATTTGATGAATGGGCTGCGTTGGTAAAGGCTGAGGGTAGCAAGAAAGGAAGTGGAGAGAAGAGTTGGCAGGGAAAGAGATTTGGTCGAGGTGATACCTCGACAAGTAACAAGAAGGCAAGGGTAGACGACCGCCGAGTGGTCGTGAAGGGAGCAGGGTTGAGGATGTGCGGACAGTGTGGGAAAGAGCACTCGGGGGAGTGCAAGTAGGGATCCAACATCTGCTTTAAGTGTGGGAAGGCGGGACATATATCAAGGGACTGCCGGATGGGCAAGTTTTTTAACTGTGGGGAAGGCGGTCATATGAGCAAGGACTGTAAGAAGCCGAGGGCTGAGGCTTCAGGGGTAAAGAAGACGGGAAGTGAAGGTCCGAGAGCAAGCGCCAGGGCTTTCACTATGACGCAGGAAGAGGCTAGGACGGAGCCCGATGTGGTGTCAGGTACGTTTCTAGTAAATCAAACTCTTGCTTCTGTGTTATTTGATTCTGGTGCTAGTAAGAGTTTCATTTCTGCTACTTTCTGTGCTAAATTGCCTGTTAGTTGTAAATGCATTGATGAGCCCTTTGAAGTAGAAACCGCTATTGGTAAGTCCAATAGAGTTACTGATGTGATAGAGGACTGTGCCATAGAAATAGAAGGTCATAGGTTTGCTGCTAGATTACATGTGATGCCCCTAGGTGGATTTGATGTAGTACTAGGGATGGATTGGTTAGCAACCTATGAAGCGAATATCGTATGTCGAAAGAAGATGATTAGATTGACGGCATCTGACGGAAGTCTGGTGACAATATACGGTGATCGGGTAACGGTGATTCCGAAGGTGATTTCGATGGCGGTGGTGGGGAAGTGCATGAGGCGTGGGTGCAACGCTTACCTATGTTATGTGAAGGATGTGGAAACGCCAACACCACAACTATCCGACGTTCCGGTTGTGTGTGAGTTTCCAGATGTGTTCCCGGAAGACTTATCGGGATTGCCACCTGACCGCGAAATTGAATTTCAAATTGACTTGATACCCGGTGCTCAACCTGTCGCAAAAGCACCGTATCGCTTGGCTCCGACAGAGATGAAAGAGTTGATGGAGCAACTGCAGGAGTTGCTTGACAAAGGCTTTATTAGACCGAGTATCTCTCCTTGGGGTGCTCCGGTCTTGTTTGTGAAGAAGAAGGACGGTAGCATGAGAATGTGTATCGACTACCGTGAGTTGAACAAGCTAACGGTAAAGAATCGGTATCCGTTACCGAGGATTGACGACTTGTTCGACCAGCTCCAGGGTGCCAGTTGGTTCTCGAGGATAGATCTTCGATCTGGCTACCACCAGTTGAAGGTGAAGGAGCAGGACATTCCTAAAACAGCTTTTCGTACGCGTTATGGACACTATGAGTTTCTCGTTATGTCATTTGGTCTAACTAACGCGCCAGCTGCTTTTATGGACTTGATGAACCGAGTGTGTCGGCCAATGTTAGATAAATCAGTGATTGTGTTCATTGATGATATCCTGATTTATTCAAGGAGCGAAGAAGAGCATGCCAGTCACATTCGGGAAGTATTGGAGACTTAGAGAAGGGAGATACTGTATGTTAAGTTCTCCAAATGTGCTTTCTGGCTACGCGAGGTGCAATTTCTGGGTCACGTGGTAAATGCAGAGGGAATCATGGTGGACCCAGCAAAGGTTGAGGCTGTGATGCAATGGAAATCACCAAAGACGCCATCCGAGATTCGTAGCTTCTTGGGATTGGCGGGCTATTATAGGAGATTTATTCAAGACTTTTCAAAGATAGCCTCACCTTTGACAAAATTGACTCGTAAGGACGTGAAATTCGTGTGGGGTCGAGAGCAGGAGACGGCTTTTGAGGAGTTGAAGGCAAGACTAACATAAGCTCCTGTTTTGACTTTGCCCGAGGGGAATGAAGACTTAGTGGTCTATTCAGATGCATCTTATTCCGGGCTAGGTTGCGTGTTGATGCAACGTGGAAGGGTAATCGCATATGCATCTCGACAACTGAAGATCCACGAAGTCAACTATCCCACACAGGATCTTGAACTAGCTGCGGTGGTTTTCGCGTTGAAGATTTGGCGGCACTACCTATACGGGACGAAGTGCACCATCTTCACAGACCACAAAAGCTTGAAGTACTTCTTCGAGCAAAAAGATCTAAACATGAGGCAAAGGCGATGGTTGGAACTCATAAAGGATTATGACTGCGAAATCCATTACCATCCGGGCAAGGCCAACGTGGTGGCCGATGCCCTTAGCCGAAAAGAAAGGCCTGAGCCGATCCGGGTAAAGGCATATCAGCTAATTATGACCTCAGATGTAATGACTCAGGTTAAGGAGTTTCAAGACGAGGCTTTGAAAGAAGATCGTCTTAACTCCGAAAGGATGAAAGGCCTAGTTACGGAATTGGGTGAGAACACTCTTGGTGTTAAGACCCGATTTGGGCGAATGTGGATTCCTCGATACGGGGATCTACGTGAAAAGATTATGGATGAGGCCCATAAGACCCGATACTCCATTCACCCCGGTGCTACCAAAATGTACCACGATATGAAGAAAGACTATTGGTGGTCGGGTATGAAACGCGACGTAGTGGAGTACGTAAGTAAGTGCTTGACTTGCTTAAAAGTGAAGGCGGAACACCAGAAGCCCTACGGGAAGATCCAACCGTTGGATATACCCGAATGGAAGTGGGAACACATCACCATGGACTTCATTACGAAGTTACCACGTACCCCTAAAGGGTATGATGCCATATGGGTGATAGTTGACCGCTTGACAAAGAGTGCCCACTTCCTACCGATCCGCGAAACGTACTCATCCGAGAGATTGGCGGATCTGTTCATCAAAGAAATTGTAGCTCGTCATGGTGTGCCGGTGTCTATTGTGTCTGATCGTGACACCCGGTTTACCTCTAAGTTTTGGAAAAGATTTCATGATACGATGGGGACGAGACTACACATTAGTACAGCATATCACCCTCAGACAGACGGTCAGTCTGAGAGGACGATCCAAACACTCGAGGACATGCTTCGGGCGTGCGTGATCGATTTTGGAGGAAGTTGGGACAACCATTTGCCGTTAGCGGAATTCTCGTACAACAACAGTTATCACGCCAGCATTGGCATGCCACCTTACGAGATGCTATACGGTAGGAGATGTAGGACGCCCGTGTGCTGGGGAGACATTGGGCAGAAAGAGTTGGGAGGTGTCGAGGTAATTGAAGCAACGACTGAGAAGTTGGAAAAGATCAAAGCCTTCATGAAGGCGGCGAAAGATAGGCAAAAGTCGTATGCTGACAAGAGGCGAAGACCGATAGAGTTTAAGGTTGGCGACCGAGTCATGTTGAAGGTCTCGCCCTGGAAAGGAATCATTAGATTCAGGAAACGAGGTAAGCTAAGCCCGAGATACATAGGACCTTTCTGAATTATCGCACGAGTAGGAGAGGTGGCCTATCGACTTGAACTGCCAGATGAGTTAAATGGAATTCATCCCACATTCCATGTATCTCATCTGAGAAAGTGCTTAGCTGATGAAGACATGGTTGTACCACTGGAGGATATCGAGGTGGATGAGAGGCTCAACTACGTGGAGCAACCAGTGGCAATCATTGATCGTAAGGAGAAGAGGTTGAGGAATAAAGTGGTTCCTCTTGTGCGTGTACAGTGGAAGCACAGGAAGGGATCCGAGTCTACGTGGGAGACGGAAGAAGAAATGAAACAGCACTACCCACAGCTGTTTGAGGAATAACAGGTTTCGGGGACGAAACCTATATAAGGGGGGTGGACTTGTAACACCCGTAATTTCTTATTAAAGGAATTAAAAGAATGAAATAGAAAGAAAGGGAAAGGAAATAAAAAGTCTACTTTTATGGAAGGGCCAAAAGTGCCAAATGGGCAAAGTCCACATTAATTTTGTACAAAAAGGGAGGCATGGCCGCCCATAACCCCTGCATACTTCTTTGCATTCGGTTTTTTTGAGAGAAACAGCAGGGACTTCGATTCTTAGAGAGAGAAAGAAGAAGAAATCGGATTCAAGGTAAGAATTGGTGTTTTTAAGTTGTGTTTTGGCTAAGAAACCGAAAATGCATGTTCTTATGTGTGTGTGTTTGTGTTCGGGTTGCACTGTGTGTGTGTGTTTTAGGTGTAGAAACAACTAAGAAGTTCAAGGAAGGGATATCAAAACCCGAAGACAAACTAAGGTGAGTTCTAGGTCCTCTTTTCACTTGTTTTTAAAATGTTTTGGGGCTGGAAAATACATGTAAGTATGTTTTTATAAGTTTGGGTATAATACCCGTATGATATGAATGTATGTATGTTTATGTTTATGTTAGATTTATGCCTAGAATCATGTGTATATAATTAGTACTAGGCATTCTGATGTTTGGGAATTTGAAATATGAATTAGTCATATGAGCAGGTTACTAAAACGACTAACAAGCCCAAATAGTACTAATACGCCTGAAATTTGGACTTAGAATAACTAAGTGCAAGGTAATGTGTCCAATAGTGCTCATACGCCCAACAGGGTGGTCGTATGACCAGATGATTATTCTAAGTGTAGGGTGAAGTGTCCAATAGTGCTCATACGCCCAACAGGGTGGTCGTATGACCAAATGATTATTCTAAGTGTAGGGTGAAAAGTCCAACAGGGCTAATACGACCAACAGGGCTAAAACGACCAACAGGGGTCATACGCCCAGCAGTGCTCATACGCCCAGAACCTGAAATTTTTCTAAGTGTAGCTGATGAGTCTGATAGTGGTGAAACGCCTAGAACAGGGCTCATACGCCCAAAATACTTAGACTTTTTAACATATTTCCCTTGGAGTTTGTGCAGTAGGGTTTCACCTGACTGTTGACTAGGACGTTATTGAATGTGAGTGATGATGCTATGTATGATTACGTATGTATGATGCTATGTATGATGATGAATGTATGATGATGAATGTATGATGATGAATGTATGATGAGTGTGTATGTTCCTTGTAATTATGTATGCTTATCTTTCCGAAACTTTACGAATAACGAGAATGAACTAATGAAGTATTATGTAACGTAAAGTGAAAGATAATGAAAGAGGAACATGATGATGAATGCATGTATTAACGAATGAACGAAAAGAAGAATGATGATGAATACATGCATTAATGAACGAACGAATTATGTCTTGCAAGCATTGAATAACGCGATTGGTCCTTCTCTGTGATTGACCATGGTCATGGTACCTCTACCGCTTACCTCTAGTACCGTGGCATACGTTTTGTTGTTCATATGTTGACTTCGGACCGGTAGCTAATAACGATCGGGGTGTAGCATATGGTATTGGTACAATTCACCTTTCAATGTGCAAGTAAGTATGAACGGGATTCTTGTCATTCGACCACAGTAATCATAGCCAAGTGCTATGAAGTGGGTAAAGCCTGACAGAATCCATACGAGAAGTTAAAGATAACGATGAATAACGAATGATGAAGATAATAACGAATATTATCTCTGTGTACGTATGATGTATGAACGCATGCACGAAAGGATACTTATAAATAAGTAAAAGTATGTTTTATTATAAAACTAGAACTCACTCAGCAACGCTGACTTTTATGTGTTTTCCAGTTGGCAGGTAGTGTTGCTGAGGATGGCACGAGGCGGCTACTCAGCTCTTTTGGGATGGCATTCTTTTGTTAATGTTTTTGTATTGTAATGCAAACAAACGATATTTTGTAATGGGTGTTGTATTACTTTGCAAAAGCATTTATAGTAAATTCAAAGTTTCCGCTGCATGGTTTTTATTAAGTTATATTAAATGTATGTTTTATGGGTAATGACAACCAACTGTGAGGTGCCTGGGAACGGGGCCTTACAGGCGCATGGGAACTACTTGGGCGTATGAAGTACACTTATGTTTTCTAGGCCAAATTTCTAGGCGCATGGATCCTGTTTGGGCGTATGGCCAACGGTTGTGCATATTTTTAAACCATTTTCAGTCCCAATTTGTTTTCAGGCATACTTACATCATAAATCTAGAATTCTAAACATCAATAACAACTTTATAACCCTAAATCATAAGCATTCATACACACATACATGCGGTTAACATACATAACAATTGTAAAAACATTTTACATGCGTTTTCAGCCCCAAAAATGTTTAAAACACATAAAAACCAGGGTTCTAGAACCTACCTCTTTCTGCTTATGAGCACAATTCCTTCAAATTCACGAGCACAAAGAGTTCTAACATCTAAACATGTCTAAAACACCCAACCGAACACACATACACACATACACACATAAGACTCGATCACAAGGCTGAAACTCGGTTGAAACCTTGCAAAATAGAAGAAAAAAACGTAGCTTTTAGCAAATTCTTCTTCTTCTCATTAAAAACTGATGGAACCCTGCTCTCTCTCTCTCTCTCTCTCTCTTTCTTTCTAGAAGGTAGAAAGTAGTTGATGGAACAGAATAGTGGGCGGCCATACCCACCTTAAACATAATAATAATATAATTTTGTCCTTTTTACACTTTAGTCTCTTCACTTGTGTAAATTCCCCTTTCTTTCTTTACTCTTCTTTTCTTAAAAATTTTCAGGTGTTACAGGACAAGAGAAAAAACAAAGAGGACTGAAGAGTTGATATTTCCTGAAGTGAATGTAAAACAAACTGATTCTCTAAAGAGAAAGATGGTGGCTGGCACCCATGCTTCAATATCCATCTCCAGTGTCTACTATGATGAAAAGACATGAGATTGTAATTAAAAGGAAGTAGGGAGGAAAAGAAGGGACTGAAATCCGTCTGTTTAGTGAATATGAAGTTAGACTGCTTGATAAATCTTATATCCACTACATCTTCTCAAGACATTTTAGGGAAATCAACAACAAGCTTGGAGAAGCTGACATGTATTTCTTCCTGAAGTGTATCAAAATTCTGAAGATGGCCTATGATAAGATTAAATACAAAAGAGAACAAAGAAAGAAAATAAGACTCCTCTCAACCTGGGAAGTATTATGAAACTTGAGGTGTATGTAGATGGATCTCTACTGCTGTTAGTGTATGGGAACCAGTGACTCTGAGGAAGATGCCTCTTGAAGCCATCCACACTATAAGCCAAATGAAAATAAATGTTCTGAGTAGAGAAAAGATGAATGATGCAAGAAACTTTGCCAACATGATCAAGGCAATCTTGAATCCATCTCTACCAGACCCAGGTACAGCTCCACTATCTCCGGTCCAAGCACCAGCAAAAGACCCAGCAGAATCTTCACAACCTCAACCACCATCAAACCCTTGAAGTACTTAGACTGTATAATCCTTAGGGGGTATTGTTGGACCCTGAAAGAATCATACATGCTAATTCAAGTGGTGGTTGATGGTTGTTCTGTTGGTAACATCCCATAAGTACAAGAAGATATGCGGATGAAGATAAGAAGACAAGTGTTAGCTATCCGTATTTGTATATGCGGATGACCAAACAACAAATACTGACAAGTATTTGTTCTTCCGCATATACAAATACGAACAGACAGAACAAATGCAAATAAGTATTTGTCCTTCCGCATTAACTAATGCGGATACACAAAGAAATACTGACAAGTGTTTGTTCAACCGTATTTGTTAATGTTGATGACCAAAAAAACTTAATGCTGAAGTCAATCAAGAAATGCTGATGAAGCCCAAGGCATCCGCATTAGTTAATACGGATGTTCAACCACAAATGATGATGAAGACTTTTGTACTTAGACTAGTATTTTGATATAGTTGTCAGGTTAGTTTAGTCTTTTTGTACAGACTTTATATCAGCCTATAAATAGAATGGAATATTCATCATATGTAAGTTTTTCAACTGTAAGATTCCTAGTACTCAAGTTATGAGGTTCTATGGTTGTCATTTCACTGTTTTGAAAACCCTAACACCCACTGTAACTTGTTTGTTCACCAATAAATATACAAAGCATTTATGAGTATATTTTCAACATTTATTGTTCTTTGATTCTGTATTTCCACTACTTATCATTGACTCAATCATCATATTTGATCCTCGATGAAGTCACGTCAACAGAGAACTTAATTCTCGGACCCAGTCACATATAAATGATGTAAATTACATGATACAATGAATTGATATTTGACACGATTATCGTATAAGACATAATGAGCTGATGTATTTAACACAATGACCAAAATGTCATCCTACTCAAAACAAAAGGACACATGTCAAAACTCCAATACTTCTTAAACTTTTTAGATTAAATACCTTTTTTATTATAACCATACCCTAATTAGATAAGTATGTTTGTATCCTTTTTTTTATTTTACTTAACTTAAATATGTACTATCATTTACTTTATTGATTCTTTTTCTTCACCTAAGTTTGTTACCATACCAATCTATTTTAATTTCTAAAATTTTATTATCATGTCACACCCCCGCTTGTAGCGGAAACACGAGGATGCGACGGACGGGATCGTCATAACACTTGGTATAATTACAGAGACATATTACGTGCAAAATCCTCGTGTCATGACGTCGCCCGACACAATGGTGACTTGTGTCGTGGTTAGTCAGTTCCACGACTATCATAGTCTTAATAATTCTAAAAATCCATATACACAGTGTTCAGATATAACAGCAAATGATATACAATACAAATGCAGTCTATTGAAATCCTGGGGGTCTCTGCTAAGGCATCAGCTCTAGCTATCCTCTTTGTTTATGATCACCTGAAAAGATATGCTCAAAAATGTCAACACATAATGTTGGTGAGTTCCGCAGGTTTAAGTTTAAAACATTTGATGCTGTATAGAATTTGATATGGAATCATACTGTAAGCAAAACCACATAACATGTGTTTAAGACAACCAAACCTAATGACAGATATGCATATAAATTCGTCGGAATATATTCACCCATGGCCTGATTGCTGGCAGCTGTAGTCGGTAACTCACAAGTTAAACCGATCTGTCGAGGGTGGGGGTGTCAACCCAGTAGTACTACCAATACCTATCCGTTGGTTCCCAAACCCGGGAATTAATGGTTGTAAGAATCGTAGAATAACACCATGTATGTATTAGAATATGAGAATAGTATCACGTTGATTCCAAGTATGAAAATTGTATGTAAGATTTTACAGCATCGAAAACGGGTGAGCATACTTTTCCCCCAAGTTTGAAAAACATAGAAACAATTATAAAAGCATAAAAAGGGGCCACGGAAACTCACCTTGAATTGATGTAATGTATATGAATAAGAACTTCAAAGAATTAGGCAAAGCACGATCAAGCACGATCAATACCTATTATTAATTGAAACTAAGTCTTTAAAATATGTTTATTGCGAATAAATATATTTGGTAAGATTTGAGTTGATTTGGTTTGATTTGGTTTAACACGTGTCACACACGCAATATGTTACAATGTTTTTATAGATTTCTATTTGTATTAATAAATAATTATCAACAAGTATTAGACTTATTAAATAATTATTTATATTTTGATTCCATTAAAAGGGTTTTTATATTTGTATTTAAATATTTTTATAATTAAATATAAAAATAATGTGGTCTAATTATATAATTTATAATTATCCAATAATATTTATAAATAAGAATATTTACACTTATATTATTTTGATTAGTAATAAGGTATTAATTTATACCTTTGGTTCAAATATATTTTATAAGAAATAACCCACAATTTCATAAATAATTTGTGGATTTATAAAATATATTAATTTGTATTTAAAGATAATAAAGTGTCCATTTTTATAAAAATAATTATTTATAATATTTATAAATAATATTTATATGATTTTTGTGATTATCTCATAATTAACTTGATTTAGAATTTATTTTATAAAAATAAGTATTTTTAATATTTTTAAATAATATTTTATAAAAATCTATTAAAATTTTTAAATAAAATAAATTTACAGAAAATTGTTTTGTAGGATTTAAAATGAGGGAAATTAATAAAATTTATTTTTATAATTTTTAGAAATTTTTCCATATTTTTAAAGTATTTATAAAGTTTTTAAAAAAATAAAACAATAAAAAGGAGGTTACCCGGGTCGAACCCGGGACCTCACACCCACAAACACACAGCCCAAACCAGTGAACCAAAGGCCGCAGCCGCGGTAAGAGTTGGTTTGGAATTCTTTTAACCATACCTTTAAACCAATCCCAATTTCCAAGAACCCTAATTCGGTTTGATCCAAATTGGAGATCAAATCGATGTTAATAATGAATTTAAGGTTAGGGCTTTTAATTCTTAGGTAAAAACGAGTGTAATGATGCATTTAATTACCTGAATTGAATCGATTTGATGATATAATCAGTCAAGAACAGGTCGTGGTTAAACTTGAATTCGAATGTGGATTAAACACTGATGAAAATCAAATTAACCTTCCAGATAGCTTCGAATGATTGTAATGGTTGAAAGCCCTATGTTAATTGCAGTGAATATCACTCGGAGTATGGATTTTGTTAGAGTTGCAGGTCGATGATGAAGACGATGATCGAATTGGATGTTTGGATGTGTTTCGAATGAAATTGAAGTTTGCATTCTATTTATAGCCAGTTAAAGTTCGAGTAGGGTCGATTTAGTTTGATTAAAAATGTCGTTTGAGTGGATGGTCGGCCGAACTTTCGGTCGAGTGGGTCGAAGTGGGTTAGGTACCCGATCACACTTCCATTGAACCTAATTTTTGTGGGGTTTTGTTCGAATCGTGCGTATTATAGTGTCGGGATATTTGATTTGGCCTAATACGCGTTAATTTTGAGTGTAGGGGGTTGCCGGAATCGTTGGCCGGAGGATAGCCGGAATTTCGAGGGGACGGGGGGGGGTTGGGTTTTAATAAATTTACAGAATGGTCCCTGGGGTTTGGTATGTTGTTATTTCATGTTTTGAAGTTTTAAAACATGTTTTAAATATTACAAAACAGCCCCTGGACTTATTAAATCAATTATATTAATTTTGTAAATAATAGTATTTTCACTATTATTATTATTATTATTATTGTTATTATTATTATTATTATTATATTTATTATTATTATGGTTGTATAAAATTAACTTTTTTTTAACGAAGATTACGGGATGTTACAGTCTCCCCTGCTTTAGGAAATTTCGTCCCGAAATTTTAATCACGAGGAGGCTGAAACGAGAAGATGAGGATACTGGGGTTTTATTTGGTCCTCACGTTCCCAAGTGAACTTTGGGCCACGTTTAGATTCTCTGCGGATTTTGACAATAGGTATCGGCTTTGTTTCATTTGTATAGAATATTCTACAAAATTCTTTACATAGTGTATGCCAATCTGAACTCATCCAGAGAATCGCGAGACTCTTTTTGAGATTTGGCATAAGGAACGTTAGAACACGATGACGAGTTTCTATGATATTTTAGACTTATAATCACAACTTCCAGAATATAATTTTCGTGGTAAGGTGATGTCTAGAAATCATTAAAAGACCAGCAATGATAGAAAGGTTATCCGTTGGAATTTAAGAATCCCAAACGTCTTCATATGAAACGACCTTAACGCATATCTTGTGAATATGTATTTCTCCTTTGACCAACCATCGGTCTAAGAATAATACGCTATGCGAAGATCTTGGAATGGGTTCATAAGGATGGTTAAGAATATTGTTAAAATAGAGAATGAATCAATCATTTAGAATAACGATTGTTGTAACATCATACCACGGTATACGAATATTTGAAACAAATGCAGGTTAATTTTTCGACGTTGTGAGATAATGTGTCGAATTGAATTTTTATAATACAACAATTGTCATCATACAGTTAAGATAAGAGGCACTTATTCTGGCCAAGTTAAAACTAAAAAGTTTCCATGACCGGTAGGAATGAAGGAGATAGGTCACACACAACAGTCATTTCCTTTCCAACCTTCCTATTCTAAGAACAATACTGTATACAATAATCTCAGTCTTCGAGTAGTTCTATACATCTTAACTTACGTATGTCGAGAGTTTTCCTATCTCCACCGACTAACTAATTTCTAAGCAACTGGGGTTCATGACAAATGAAGGAGTGAATTTGAAGGAATCAATGCTATCCTCTACCAGTATCAACAAATATGTATTGATTGATGGTAAGATATGTGCCTATAGTAACGTCTTAGTCTTCTTGTCTATTTCACCACTAGTTTGCTTGCTCTAATCTCCAACTTTGTCCTACTATGCACAGATCTTCCCAATGTCCTACTTAATTCTATTTGATCTAAATGTTACAAGGTATGACATTAGCTTTGTTAACTTATGGATTCTATCAGTATAAAGAGCATGATTCCAGTATTACAATTTTAACTTTTTGCATTTCATTCCTTGGGTAATAGTACTCACTCGCCAAAGATTTTGAACTTATCTCAAGTCATGACTATTGCAGCCTCACTATCTTATACTTGAGTTTAGGCATTCTACCATTTTAGTGCGGTACCCACTAGTGGCCAAGCATCATTCTTCAAAGGCCATGTATATTCTAAGCAACCATTCAATTTGCATAATTTCTGAAATGTAAAAGGAGTGACGTCTCACTAGAGATAAGACTAGTGTCACCATGTGATTCCCATATAGACTCTAGGTAGATTAGAACTTATATAAGGGTAAGTGTTATAGATGTTTCATTTCCTATATATTCTGGCGCTCAGAACTTTATCTACAGCACGGTTAGTTAAAAGCAAGGTCAAAATAGTTCAACCTAAGTGAAGATTGTCATTAGGTGTCTAACGGTTGAAGATGTTGAAAGATTTCACGAGCGTAGTTTTAAGGAAGGTGGTTATCAATCACAATCGGAGTTGATATTAAAAATATTCCTTAAAGGCTTTGAGGTAATGATTCATGCCTATCTTGATAATAACAAGAAAACAATCTAAGGTTGGCATTTGCCACCAAAATACGGGTTTCAATCCTATTTTGGTGAGATCATGTCATTTATGAAATGTAATTTCCAATGAGAATAATTGAAGTCAATCCTCAAGATAAGGAAGTCACCCCAATCCAGAGGATGAAATTTCATAGAACTAACAAATGGGAAACCATTTATCGAAATAGAGAATCATCAAAGTAAGGGAATCTCCCCTGCTTTGATGAAATAGAATCATTTAAGAGATACGAGTGTTCTTAGTCATAGGTTGACTTGCAAACTCTTGCATTTCCCACGGTACAAGCAGTATAAAGTTTGACTTTACGATGAAAGGAAATTAATATCAATTAGGAATTAGGAAAATTTCAAGTTACATCAGTGTAACAAAGGAAAGATCATGTTAACAAGCTTAAGATCAAGGTTTGAGATAGCAGAGTTTGTTAGGATGATGTTCAAATCTTGAATAATTTAAATCAGGAAGACGAAATCAAGGTCAAGAATGATTTGACATTATAGTGAGATGTGAACATTCGATTCACAATCGAAGGGAATACGTGGACTTCTCAAGATATGAGATCAGCCATAACCTTATTGAAGACATGCGTACTTATAAGCTGATACTTATCCCACTCTTCCTACATTGCATGTATTGGGTGGTGAGGCACAGACTTTGTCGAGACTTTGAAAACCACGGATAACGAGTCAAAGCTCATTTTGAAAAGTAATGCCTTGACTATAATTTAAGATTTGTGTGTGCTTTGATAGGAATCAAAGTGTAAAAAGAATCTCATATGGTTCTACTTATCAAGTTCCAATAATCCATGCTTCGGTCCATCAAGATCATTATGTAGCCTAGTTTAAGCACATTCTTAGTATACCGGTGATGTTTATATATAGGGTTCCCCGCAGCGTTCCCACCACATCCACGATATACTTTGAAATATACTTAAACTAGTTACATAACATCTTAATTTTCCTTAGCATCATCCTAAAGAATAACGTAATGTAAGTTTAATAAGAGCCACCGCAACTACACTTATGTATAGGCGGTTTTACCAGTTATAAATGGCTACAGTCAAACCTATACATCGGTTCCACACGGGAATTGATGGCTGTAAAGAAAACATTCCCAAAGTGTAAATAGTTTAATGTGACGTAGCAAGATCCACAAAGCGCATACGTATAGTTTATATGACGTAGCAAGATCCACAAAGCGCATACGTATAAGTTTATATGACGTAGCAAGATCCACAAAGCGCATACGTATAGATTACAACCAAACCAATCCTTAGGTCCCATTACTGGAACTAATGGTTGTAATGGATGCTCGGCAAAGAAGAACCACAAAGTAGACCCACAAAGAAGAACCACACCGCCGAAAGCATCCAAGATCAATAGCATTCACAAGTAATCATCATACAACACTTAGCATCAAGTATTAGCACATAATAGAGTATAGCCACCAAGTAACATATAAGGTAGCAACATAGCATAGAGTTAAGAGTCATAATAGCATCATGCCTCAGACAATCAGGATCATCACGTAGCCCAGTTTAAACACATTCTTGGTATACCAAGGATGCTTATATATAGGGTTCCCCGCAGCGTTCCCACCACATCCGTGGCATACCTAGAACGATGCCTAAACCAGTTACGTGACATCCGTTTATCCTTAGCATAATTTTAAAGAATAACGTTTTGTATGTGTAGAGAGTATCATTACTCCTCTACATTTATGTATTCCATTTTCATTCTAAGCATTAATCAGTGGTTACTGAAACGCTAAGTGGAGATATTTCTCATAAGGTTAATATTATAATTGGAAATACTATGAAGGCTCTAGTAGGACAGGACTTGAGTAAATGATAATGTTTAACTGCCTTCAACAAGGACTTATAATGTTTGATTGCCTTCAACAAGGACTTACAATGTTTGATTGCCTTCAACAAGGACTTACAATGTTTGATTGCCTTCAATAAGGACTTACTAGAATTATGACCCTAGCACCCTAGGGTATAGCGTGTGATACTCATGATCGTTACCTCATGGTAAGATTAACCAGACTTCTCATGCATGGTGAATTGCAATTACGTGTGCACCCGTAATGGTAATTTACCTTGCATGGTCACTCTAGCTCCACTTACCCCAAGTTAACATCATAGTATTATCTAAATTCATCAAGCATAAATAATGTAATGTCCTTATGTCCATGAGCCAGTATTCCAATAATAGCATGTAATAGCAAATAAGCATATAAGCACATTAAGTCTAATGGTAACTGCATATCCGTCATACTTTCAGGATTTCAGTCATAACAATGATAGGGTCGGATTCAATATCCGAGATCGACGCTACGCGTGATCACCGAAGTTCCCTAATAATATGATGTTGTGCGCATACAAGCGTAAAGTTCTTAGTATAAAAGTATCCCATGGAGAAAGACTGAGAGTAATAATGTCTTCCCCGGGATGTTCAGATAACACGTGTACATGTATAAAATTAGGTATGTAGGAACATACTTGTAGATTATTAGGTATATAGGAATATACCTGTATATTAAGTTCATAGACTTAATATATTTGACCCATTTGCCTTGTAGATCTGTGTATTGACCATAGTTTATCACTCATCCCAGAAATCCCCAGGTAAGCATACCAGGTCTCGTAATGAGATATATGCGATATGCTTGCCTTAGCCCGAGGGCCTTTTGCCAGGAAATCCAGAATACAGGTGTCTATGTGTCACACAAATCATGAAAGACATTTAGGTAAAATCAAATGCACACAATCCCTAGCATGCATTCTATATGAAGGTTCTTAGGTTATAGTCTAGGTCGAATTCTCCACCTAAATCTCTATAACCAAGGCTCTGATACCAATCTGTCACACCCCCGCTTGTAGCGGAAACACGAGGATGCGACGGACGGGATCGTCATAACACTTGGTATAATTACAGAGACATATTACGTGCAAAATCCTCGTGTCATGACGTCGCCCGACACAATGGTGACTTGTGTCGTGGTTAGTCAGTTCCACGACTATCATAGTCTTAATAATTCTAAAAATCCATATACACAGTGTTCAGATATAACAGCAAATGATATACAATACAAATGCAGTCTATTGAAATCCTGGGGGTCTCTGCTAAGGCATCAGCTCTAGCTATCCTCTTTGTTTATGATCACCTGAAAAGATATGCTCAAAAATGTCAACACATAATGTTGGTGAGTTCCGCAGGTTTAAGTTTAAAACATTTGATGCTGTATAGAATTTGATATGGAATCATACTGTAAGCAAAACCACATAACATGTGTTTAAGACAACCAAACCTAATGACAGATATGCATATAAATTCGTCGGAATATATTCACCCATGGCCTGATTGCTGGCAGCTGTAGTCGGTAACTCACAAGTTAAACCGATCTGTCGAGGGTGGGGGTGTCAACCCAGTAGTACTACCAATACCTATCCGTTGGTTCCCAAACCCGGGAATTAATGGTTGTAAGAATCGTAGAATAACACCATGTATGTATTAGAATATGATAATAGTATCACGTTGATTCCAAGTATGAAAATTGTATGTAAGATTTTACAGTATCGAAAACGGGTGAGCATACTTTTCCCCCAAGTTTGAAAAACATAGAAACAATTATAAAAGCATAAAAAGGGGCCACGAAACTCACCTTGAATTGATGTAATGTATATGAATAAGAACTTCAAAGAATTAGGCAAAGCACGATCAAGCACGATCAATACCTATTATTAATTGTAACTAAGTCTTTAAAATATGTTTATTGCGAATAAATATATTTGGTAAGATTTGAGTTGATTTGGTTTGATTTGGTTTAACACGTGTCACACACGCAATATGTTACAATGTTTTTATAGATTTCTATTTGTATTAATAAATAATTATCAACAAGTATTAGACTTATTAAATAATTATTTATATTTTGATTCCATTAAAAGGGTTTTTATATTTGTATTTAAATATTTTTATAATTAAATATAAAAATAATGTGGTCTAATTATATAATTTATAATTATCCAATAATATTTATAAATAAGAATATTTACACTTATATTATTTTGATTAGTAATAAGGTATTAATTTATACCTTTGGTTCAAATATATTTTATAAGAAATAACCCACAATTTCATAAATAATTTGTGGATTTATAAAATATATTAATTTGTATTTAAAGATAATAAAGTGTCCATTTTTATAAAATAATTATTTATAATATTTATAAATAATATTTATATGATTTTTGTGATTATCTCATAATTAACTTGATTTAGAATTTATTTTATAAAAATAAGTATTTTTAATATTTTTAAATAATATTTTATAAAAATCTATTAAAATTTTTAAATAAAATAAATTTACAGAAAATTGTTTTGTAGGATTTAAAATGAGGGAAATTAATAAAATTTATTTTTATAATTTTTAGAAATTTTTCCATATTTTTAAAGTATTTATAAAGTTTTTAAAAAAATAAAACAATAAAAAGGAGGTTACCCGGGTCGAACCCGGGACCTCACACCCACAAACACACAGCCCAAACCAGTGAACCAAAGGCCGCAGCCGCGGTAAGAGTTGGTTTGGAATTCTTTTAACCATACCTTTAAACCAATCCCAATTTCCCAAGAACCCTAATTCGGTTTGATCCAAATTGGAGATCAAATCGATGTTAATAATGAATTTAAGGTTAGGGCTTTTAATTCTTAGGTAAAAACGAGTGTAATGATGCATTTAATTACCTGAATTGAATCGATTTGATGATATAATCAGTCAAGAACAGGTCGTGGTTAAACTTGAATTCGAATGTGGATTAAACACTGATGAAAATCAAATTAACCTTCCAGATAGCTTCGAATGATTGTAATGGTTGAAAGCCCTATGTTAATTGCAGTGAATATCACTCGGAGTATGGATTTTGTTAGAGTTGCAGGTCGATGATGAAGACGATGATCGAATTGGATGTTTGGATGTGTTTCGAATGAAATTGAAGTTTGCATTCTATTTATAGCCAGTTAAAGTTCGAGTAGGGTCGATTTAGTTTGATTAAAAATGTCGTTTGAGTGGATGGTCGGCCGAACTTTCGGTCGAGTGGGTCGAAGTGGGTTAGGTACCCGATCACACTTCCATTGAACCTAATTTTTGTGGGGTTTTGTTCGAATCGTGCGTATTATAGTGTCGGGATATTTGATTTGGCCTAATACGCGTTAA
The DNA here is from genome assembly GCA_024085815.1 of Flaveria linearis. Classification (NCBI taxonomy): domain Eukaryota; kingdom Viridiplantae; phylum Streptophyta; class Magnoliopsida; order Asterales; family Asteraceae; genus Flaveria; species Flaveria linearis. The sequence goes on along the minus strand of CM044010.1, from coordinate 72,021,669 downwards.
TTTTGAGTGTAGGGGGTTGCCGGAATCGTTGGCCGGAGGATAGCCGGAATTTCGAGGGGACGGGATGGGGGGTTGGGTTTTAATAAATTTACAGAATGGTCCCTGGGGTTTGGTATGTTGTTATTTCATGTTTTGAAGTTTTAAAACATGTTTTAAATATTACAAAACAGCCCCTGGACTTATTAAATCAATTATATTAATTTTGTAAATAATAGTATTTTCACTATTATTATTATTATATTTATTATTATTATGGTTGTATAAAATTAACTTTTTTTTTTAACGAAGATTACGGGATGTTACATATCATTTATGTAATATGTTATTTTTTAACTCGTGTAATAAATGAGTTTTTAGTGCATTTAATAATACTTATGATGAAGTAGTCTCTTTATCTTATAAAAATAAAAAGGTTGGGATATATATACCTCCCTTCATACTTGTCATACCCTCTTGATAGGAAAAATAGTCTTAAAATTTTTCATATTCCCCGCTTATACAATTATTATTTTAAAAAAAACTTTCATATTATCTACTTTATTTTTACATTCATATTAAATTAAATTAATGTTTGAAGTCTACAACAATAAATCTAATTTGTTATTTTTTAATAACAACATTTCATGCTATATAATTATATTAAATTACTAATACACCATAATAGATTTATTAATACAAAGGTACGAGCTTGATTGACTAACTTGAATGAAGACTTGTTACTTGGTTAGTTTTTAATGGAGATATTTCATCTGCAATCGTCTATTGTTCTTGCTTGCTAATCGATACAAAGGGGTCTTCAAATGTCTTTATTGATAAGTTTAACAATATAACTCTATTTTTATATTATTTAATTAGTAGATATAAATGAATTTGAATCCTTAAAACAATCAAACTAAATTTAATAATTGTATGAAATTCAATTGTTAAAATAATTTAGAATATTACAGTTTGATAAAGTCAATTATTTATTAAAATGAAGATATCGAAACACTTGCTTAATATATAAAGTTAAATTACAGACATGGCTTGAAATTCGATCCGCATTTAAAACGAAATTGATAAAAAACATTATATTAACAAAGATGTAGTTTAGCTAGAAAAATATTACAAGTCATGTCTAGAATTTTTGAAAAAAAATGAATTACAGGTCATTAGAAAAAACAAATTAAAAATGACATGAAAGTTTATCACAATAAGAGTCAAAACGGATAAGATAAAAACAAAAGAGTCCAATTGTATTTATTTAAGAACTTGTGAGCATAACAAGTAAAAAATCAGATAAAAAAAATATGTATAACAATACCCAAATAAAATTATATAATAATTTACTAGACATAGTCTAATATCGTCAAGATGCCGAGCATCTTAATTAGTTTTTGATATTGGTAGGATTTTTTTATATATTTTTCTAATTCTTTCGGGAGTTGAGCACGTGAAACGGAAATGTATTTTTTATAGAGTAAATTACAAATTGTATCTTTTATTAATACATGAAATTGCATGGTATGTCCTTTAGTTTTAATAATTACATACGATATCCTTTTATTGAAAGATTTGCACACATATTGTCATTTACACTAACTATAATCTAAATGTACAGTTAACTCAGTTTGTACCCCCTCACATGAGAGTATTTTTATCATTTTTTTCACGTCTAATATATTAAAAAAAATTATAAAAATAAAAAATTTAAATGAAAAAAGAAAATTAAAAGATATCGAACCGTTAGGTAAGTCGGTGAAACCAATCACTCTTGGTGTGTGTTTATTTGACTAATCGTTAAAAATTTTAATGACAATAACCACTAATAACATTTACTAAAGTAAGAAATCTAAGTCACCAATCATATAGAAGGTCGGAAAATCAACAATAAACACCAAAAGAAGACACGTATATACTTTATAAACTACTGACACCAACAAATAATGAAAAATTAATAAGGAACACAAACTTGAAGATTACCTTTGATTGTTTGAATTATTTATATAATTGCAAAAGCAAGAAAATAAACTATGAGTCGCTCGTTAATCACACAACAACATAAGTCAGAAACTCAAAGAGCGACGAAATACAAAAAGTGAATTAGGGATTTTAATCTTACCATCATTGTTTGTTCAAGTTCAAATGGTTTTAATGGTGTGTGAGATGTTTTAGGTAGGGATGACAATCATACCCTTACTTGATGGGGAAACCCGAGACAAATGGGACGGGTATGGGATTGGGTAAACGGGTATGGGGTCGGGTATGGGTAAACGGAAAAAAAATTCGCGGGTATGGGACAGGTATGGGATTACCTGAAATACCCGTTTACCCGCCCCGATTACCCAATAACACATACCCGATTACCCGTTTATATACCCGAATTAATTTAATTTTATTCATTTATTTTAATTATATCATAGTTGTTTAATTGGTTTTACATATGTTAAGTATATATTAATATTATTACATATTAATTGTATCATAGTTGTTTGAAGTGTCGTTCTATTTGGATATTCTGATGTAATTTAAAAAGATACCTGACGGTATACCCAATGGGTAAGTTTTATATCATTTACGGGTGTACCTGATTACTCGCGGGTATGCCCGATACCCGACGGGTAAATACCCGACTTATACCCGACGGGTTTTAGGGCGAGTATCACTCTTTTGTAATCGGGTATGGGTTTTGGGGCGACTTATTACCGACGGGTTTTTATGTTATTTTAATAATTAACTTTCCACCTCCCGTGTAATACACGGTTAACTAAAACTAGTAACTAATATATAAATAAACTAGGTTACAATCCTGTGTGATAAACGGGCTAAATAAAATTACTGTTACATGATTTATAATATAAAAAGTTATGTCTTAAATATTGTTTGTTATACGGATTAAATAAACCCATGTATTACACATTTAAAAATTTAAAGTTAACATATTTAAAATTTTAATTATTGATAGTTATTAATTAATAAATAGATATTATATCATTTATAATTAAGAGGAGAGAAAAGCGGGAAAACAAATTATTAGAAGACCTAGAATGGTTACAAGTGTCTGAATTTATTTTTATTTATTAGTAAGAGATATACTATTATTTATTAGATAACTATTGTTTTCTTTAATTAGAAAACGTTTAATGAAGCTCCAAGTATCAAACGCATTAGACTTGTTTAATTTTAATAAATGTTCAAAAAAAATATACGCCAAACTTATCATCCACCATCACTTTTACTTTTTATTTGTTACATTCCCTGTAATTTATCATATCACTCATCTATCTATTTTAATAAAAAAATGTTTTGAGTTACCACCTGATATTAGATTTTTTAAGTCTAATTTTCATGTTTTCCTCTTATATTAATATTACATTAACTACTAATAATATTATTTAACTCTTTTTAAGATTAAAATAGTTTTAATAAATTAAGAAAGAGTTTGTTTTATAAATGTAATTTCAAAAATAATCTTTTGTATAACATAAGTAACTTTATATAATATCAAACTTTTTTTAAAATATAAAAAATTTAAAATCAGTGTTTTAGAAATTATTTTTTTATAAACTAAAAAAAATAAAATTCAAAGTTATAATAAGAAATTTTTAGAAAATGACATTTTTTAAAAACGTTCTGATTTAGAATAAATTTTTTAAAATTATTTTAGATAAAAAAAAATTTAAAACATAAGTTCAAATAAAATAATATCATTGTTTTTACTCATACGTAATTTTAATCATATTATATTTCAAATTATTATTTTATAATTAATAACTTGTAATTACTAATTATTTAATATTTTATTTATTCAAACACATGTTAGTATTCAATATAAATATCTTTCGATTTTTAAAATTTTCAGATGGTGCGTTGGAAATCAAGGAAGACACATTTAGTCTCCCCTAAAGTTGCAGGTATCGTCCTTTATCTTTAAAATGTACTCTAAACATCCTTTATGTTAACATTTTGTAACAGAATTCGTCCTTTAAACTAACTGTCGTTAACTATTTCAGTTAAGTCAAGGGTAATTTGGTCTTTTTACCTTTAAAGGACTATTAATGTAGACTTTTCCAAAAGTAAAGGACGTTTTTCACAACTCTTTTATTTTACATAATTTAAGTATTTTTACAATAATACATCTACATATTATTTTTAAATAACATAATATATATTATTTAATTATTTTCATCCACGTATTATCTGTAAATATCTATTGTATAATTTTCATTATTTATTTATTTATATTATAAATACGTGGATGAAAAAAATAATGTGTATATATATATATATATATATATATATATATATATATATATATATATAAGACGTGAGTGAATATAATTAATTAGCTATACGTGCATGAAAATATTTAATATATTTAATTATGTATGAATTTATATTTATATATAATACATGGATCAAAATAATAATATATATTTATCGTATATAAATAAAATTATATATTTTATCTAACTCTAAACACTGTTTTATTATTTTATTATTTATATAATTTATATTTACATATAATATGTGGATAGAAATAATTAAATTATATGTATATATATATATATTCGTTATATAAAAATCATATGTATATGTATTCTTATAAAAATACATAAATTAAATAAAAGATAAAAAAAGTGACAGAAAACATCCTTTATGTTTGGAAAAAAATACATTAATAGTCCTTTAGAGTCAAAAAGACCAAATTGCCCTTGACTTAACGGAAAAACTTAACGGCAGTTAGTGTAAAGGACGATATCTGTTACAAAATGTTAACATAAAGGACGTTTAGAGTACTTTTTAAAGATAAAGGACGATAACTGTAATTTTATATAAACTTAAAGGACGTTTTTCGTAATTTTGTCTAAAATTCTATGAGTTGAACAATCGATTCAAAGATTTTTTTTTTTAATTTCCAGTTATTACAGGCCAAAAGTTGAGATGGGAATGGGGATGAAACAAGATCATAAATAAGAGCACCACCACCACAACCTCAGATATTGTAATGGGAACCCACAAGAAGTGAACTATGTATACCTACCCCACCAACATTTATCCCCTTTCTCACCTCACTCCATTCAAAATCTAACATCTCATCTTTAATGGCAAATCAAATAATTTAGAAAAACACTCTGTTTTTAGAAGAAGATGGTTGCTCTCACTTTAATCACTCCACACTCATCTTCTTCATGTCTGCAACCACAACTGTATCCCACTTCATTTATATCTTATTCAAATACTGTAATTGAAAACAGTACCTGCTGTTGCGTTGCACTTAAGTCCCCTACAAGGAGAAGGTCTCTTTCAATCCAAAGTGCAGCAACCAAACCTGCAAAATCACCTGGTAATTTCTGATTTTTTTATTTTTTTTTTAATTTTTTGTTTAATTGCTATCATATCTGATGTTTGGATTCTTCACTTCTTCAGCTGAAGAAGAATGGAAGATAAAGAGGGAACTCCTGCTAGAGAAAAAGGTAAATCTTTATCATAAACAACGGTTATTTACTAATTAATATAAATAAACCATCATTTCTAGCAATACAGATAAATCAAAACCTCATAAATATGATCTGAATTATAAGTGAAGGAGGTGATATTGTCACACATAGCACATGCTTTGTAAGAACATAATTAAAGAATACACATTGCAGGTGCGAAGTGTGGATGTAAAAGAAGCGTTACGACTTCAGCAGCAAAATAACTTTGTCATTCTTGATGTGAGACCAGAAGCAGAGTTTAAAGAGGTTATATATTCTCCACGATCAATGAATAACTAAAAACACTAGTATATGGATTGTGAATATGTATTTGATGCAGGCTCATCCTCCAGGTGCAATCAACGTGCAAATATACAGGCTGATAAAGGAGTGGACAGCATGGGATATTGCTAGACGAGCTGCATTTGCATTCTTCGGTATCTTTGCTGGAACAGAAGAAAATCCTGAATTTTTACAAAGTATGGTATGCAAGTTGAAACAATTTCTGTCTTCAGTTCATTTTAGGATAAGAAGTTTATGTATTCATGTGATTACAGGTGTTGAATCAAAATTAGATAAAAGCTCAAAGATTATAGTAGCTTGCTCATCTGGAGGTACAATGAAACCTACACAAAATCTTCCTGAAGGCCAACAATCAAGGTTGCTCATAATTTCGATAAACTTTTTCCTGACTGTACATTAGACTTATTACTCAAGCTAACAGGGGTTTTTGGTAGTGGCATGGTGTTCTGAGTTATTATGTGATAAGAAAAATTAGGATCACATACTTAGATGTTGATCAAAACGTCTAAATGTGTTTATGCAGTGTGAAGTTGTTATAATCAATTAATCGGTTGTTTTCAGAATACTATAATCAGATTTAAAGATTTACATGTAAATGTTGGGTTGTGAAGGCTTTGGACCGAACCGGGCTTGGTTCGGGCCTGTTTTCGCTGCAAACAGAAACAAGGGCAGCCGGCCCTAAGGCAATTAGGGTTATTTAGTTAATTCTTGGAGCCTAAGTTATTGCCTTAATTACTAACCCTAATCTAGCATTATAAATAGATCCATTGATGTAATTGTATTCTTTGAGCACAATAATAATATAAACCCTAGTTGCAGAGTGGACGTAGGTCACCTAGACCGAACCACTATAATTCTCTCGTGTCTACTCTTTCTTTTGTGTGATTCTGTGTGTTTGTTTGCTTCCGCTGGAACCTACTCTGATTGTGATACCTAACAAGTGGTATCAGAGCTGAGGTTCGGAAACACACCGGGTTTTTACATACTGAAATCGCAGGAGGCTGTTCGAGAGGGCCGTGGTGCTACCGCAAACAGGGCTGCTGATTATCTGTGGAGTTTGCGAATTAGGGTTTGATTAAACCCTAGGGTCGCCGCCTTCCAGGAGAGATCGCAAGGGCTGTTTGGCTGTTGATAGCTGCTGCGATTAGGGGTTTCTGTTTCGAACCCCTTGAAATCGCTGGCTACACCCGATTTTTTGCAGGTGAAGTTGCCGGTTCAGGTACTTCGGGTTTTGGGGTTTTATTGAAGGTGTGCTTGGCTTCGGTTAGCTTTGGTTCTTTGGTTTTTTTTTACTACAAAGGTTAATCTTTCTTCGCGGCGTTCATCAACTACAGTTTCTGTTTCGTGATTGTATTCGTTTCTCGTTTGCAATGGCTGAAGACGGGAGAGTTCGAATTGAAAAGTTTAATGGGACAGACTTTGCTTGGTGGAAGATGCAAATAGAAGCATTGCTTGGTGAAAAAGATTTGGAAGTAGTACTGGAAGAAAAGCCGGCTACAATGAGCAAAGCTGAAGAAGCAGTTTGGAACTCAAAGGACAAGAAGGCTAGAGGGGCTATTACATTGGCTTTGACGAGGAGCGTTGCATTTAACGTTATGCACGAAACCACGGCTCGTGGTATAATGACGGCTCTGTCAAATATGTATGAAAAGCCGTCTGCTGCTAATAAGGTGTTCTTGATGAGGGAGTTATTCATGACTCGAATGAATGAGGGAACTTCAGTTTTAGAGCATATTAATAATCTCAAATCGATTACCTCCAGGTTAGCTTCTGTGGGGATAAAGTTTGATGATGAGACTCAAGCTGTAGTATTACTATCTTCTTTGCCAGAAAGTTGGTCTGGAACTGTAACGGCTATTACTAGTTCTGTGGGGACCAATGGGTTAACATTTGACGGGGTCCGAAACATTGTGCTAGGTGAGGAAACTCACCGGAAAAGCACTAGTGGTGGATCATCTTCTGGTTTGTTATATGTTGGCAGGGGAAGGGAAAATAACAAAAGCAGTGGGAGTCGAGGGAGGAGTTCATCTAGAGCTCGCAAAACTGTGAAGTGTTGGAGTTGCGATGAGATTGGGCATGTTAAGAGTCAATGTCCAAAACGTAAGCAAGGAAAATCTGGTGAAGTAAACACTGCTGTTGAGGATGAATGTGATGATGACACGTTACTTCTTGAGGCTGAAAATAGTGTGGACTCTTGGGTTATGGATTCTGGATCTTCGTTTCACGCGATGCACAGCGGGGAGGCGTTGGTGAATCTAAAAGTTGGCAACTTTGGGAAGGTACGAATGGCAAATGGTAATATTCTTAATCTTACGGGCATAGGTGATGTTAATCTGTTAACTCCATTGGGAACCTACTGGCACTTGAAGAATGTTAGGGTCATTCCAGCTTTGAAGAGAAATCTTATCTCTGTTAGTCAACTGGATGAACAGGGACAAAAAGTAAAGTTTGGTAAAGGTAAATGGAAAGTAACAAAAGGAAATTTGGTTATTGCTCGTGGAAACAAACGAGGATCATTATACATGGTGGAAGTACCTGCTGAGGAAAATATGAGCGTTCCTCAATACAAAGTTGGGTTCGTTGAGTCAAAGGGGCAAAAGAGGGTTCAATTTGCAAGACTGAAACCTGATGCCAAGGTGATTCAAGCTGAGCGGGATTGGAGGTCTAAACCAGGTCAGGGGTTTGGTGACAGTGGGAGCACGGGGCGTGTTTCGGATACAGTCATAAAACAACTTTGGGTTTTGAAGACCACTACTCCGATTGTTAAATTCTCTCCTGTGGATGTCTTGCTAAATGAGGAGAGTGTTGATGATTCTCGGGTTATCTCTGGAGTTGGTGAATCGTGCATACCAGTTGAGTTAGAGAATGGGTTGGAGCTCGGGGGAGCTTCAACTGTCCCCTCATGTACTTGATGAGAGGGGGTGCAACTAGGGGTTATGATGAAGTCTTAGCTGATGGGTATGAAGCTTGGAAGACTTTGGATATGAAGAATACTGGAGTTACTAGATCTGGGTTACTTGGACGACGTTTGTAGACTTTTGCAAAGCCTTCAAGTGGGAGATTGTTGGGTTGTGAAGGCTTTGGGCCGAACCGGGCTTGGTTCGGGCCTGTTTTCGCTGCAAACAGAAACAAGGGCAGCCGGGCCTAAGGCAATTAGGGTTATTTAGTTAATTCTTGGAGCCTATGTTATTGCCTTAATTACTAACCCTAATCTAGCATTATAAATAGACCCATTGATGTAATTGCATTCTTTGAGCACAATAATAATATAAACCCTAGTTGCAGAGTGGACGTAGGTCACCTAGACCGAACCACTATAATTCTCTCGTGTCTACTCTTTCTTTTGTGTGATTGTGTGTGTTTGTTTGCTTCCGCTGGAACCTACTCTGATTGTGATACCTAACAGTAAATTGATCCCTAAATAATTAGCTAACCAAAACCAGTTACTGCTAGTACAAAACTGATTATCTGATCCCTCGATCAGACAATCTGAACCAGTTTTACTATACCAAATAATGAGAACTCATATATAACTTTAAAAACCATATTCAGATAATCACTGCTAAAATACAATGCCAAACACTTCCTGAGATGATTGGATTATATATAAATACTAAGAGTGATGCTTGTTGATTCCTCAGGTCCCTTATAGCTGCCTACTTGCTAGTCCTAAATGGTTATAAAAATGTCTTCCACATGGAAGGAGGACTATATCAGTGGTTCAAAGAAGACCTGCCTCTAGAGTCAGAAGAGTGAAGCTTCGAGCTACAAAAGATTTTCTTGTATTTGCAAGCCTAACATTACTTCAAAACTTTTCAAGTTAACAGTTAGGATTCCATAGTAATACTCTGTTCATCTTGGAAGTGAGTGTATGATGCTTCTGTGTCTGTCAATTGCTACAGAACTTCTAGCTAACTAACACACTTTTGGTGGATACAGTGTTAATTTCAAAGTTCAAACCTAATTATCTCTGTTATAATCAAATATTTTTCACTATGAGATTACACAAGTTCAACAAAAATGGTTGGTTGTATTAGACCTTATAGCTTTAAGCCAATAAAGAAGCTCTTGCCATGGCGAGTGCACCCTCATACGTCTTGTTTCCACCAATAAAACCACTTGCATGAACAAAAACACAACCAGATATTCCTGCCACGTCGGACAGATGATCATCTGTCAAACCCCTCCAATGAGATGGTAGAGGCTTCCTACTTTCAAATTTATCTAGGGAAACTGCTACTGCCTGCACTCGCCATTTATTATTCCTCTCATCCTAGATAATATAAACAATAGAAGCAGTAAAAATATTAGTTTATAGTGTATAAAAGCAGCATAATTGAAGTGTTTTAAATGAGCACCTGATAAATAACATATTTCAAGACTGGATCAATCTTCATTTCCACTTCAAGGTCAAATATGTGAAGCTTCCACTAATAAAAGAAGAAAAATAAAGTCGGGATTTTTTAAATGAAATTATATTGATGTATTAATCAGAGTAAAATAACTATAAAAAAGTTGCACTTACAGGGCAAGACCTGGTCAATAACATGATTTCTCCACTGGAATCAATATCCTTTCTTGCTGCAAGACATTCCATTACCACCAATCTTGCTGGCAACCATGATTTCGCATGAAAGTGGATACACTGGCGCATAAATATGACAAAGAGACAGTCATTTCTCAATCGCATGCAATATTTAGTGAAAGAATATACTGCAAAACATCATTTTTTTCAATAAGATGCAAACAAACTCCTTACTAAAACTCACATCCATAAATTCACTCCCAGCTAATGCCATTGCATCTTGAAAGGCTTGGTCTTCTTTCTCAGGTGATTGATCATCATCATACCAATTCAAATTCAATCTGGAGATTCTTGACGACAGAGTCGTATTGTTCACATATCTGGGAGGCTGTTCTGTCTCATATTGATTGATTCCATTGTCAACAGCATCAACTGCCTAGAATAATGTACACTCAAAAACTGAATTTTGACACAGGATTGGACTAATACAAGGAGCAGGAAAACAAACAACAATTCCTGGAAAAAAAAGTTTAAAGCTTATTTCAAAACAATATGCAGAGTACGACAGTGAAGAAACAAGCAAACTCTTCAGTCCCATCTTAACAGACCTTCTGCTAATGCAACTAAGCGTAACAAGCACACACATTCTTTAGTAACATCTAGCAAGAATGAAATAAACAAAATTCAACCATTAAAGTACCTCTATGAAATTCTTGTAAACAGCTAAAAACAGTCTATGCACATCAGGATGCCCCTCATCCAACCGAACCGCCTTTGCAATTATCTCAACTCCATAATGCTACACAAAACAAGTATAATCCATCAATAAAACCTCAATTCACAGATAAAAAGCAATCAGTCTAAACCTAAAACCCTAAAACCCCTCCATCATGCAGAAATGAAGATCAAAAAACAACTCATTACCTTATACACAAGACCAGCACTGCTTAGTTTAGTGGTAAATCCATCACCAAGCATCTCTTCAAATCCTTTCTGATGATGATCAAATCGATTATTGGTGGGATCATACACTCCCCCAACATCAAGCACAGCATCAAGCGTATCCAACACCTAATCCCCCAACATTTCCCGAATGTCACACTAGCATCAATTATTCAGAACGAGCATGGAAGCTATAATAGCAACAGATGTGTAAATGTGCGGACACATGTTATAGTACCTCGGGGTCTCTGGTGCGGATGATTTGAGGACGATGGAAGTTAGAGGTGAGGGAGATGATGAAGCATCCTAGGGCTTCGTCGCAGTGGAAGGTGCCGTTGTGAGTGCCGATTCGCTTTGGTGGTGAAGCAGAAGCAGAAATAGTGGAGAATGGGAGTCGTGAAGATGTTGAGTTGATGGGGAGATAATTGCGAATGATGGGGGTTCTGAAACGTAGAAGAGAAGTCGCCATTGTTAACGATGACTGCAACTTCGCCTTCAAAGGTATCATCTTGGTATGGGAGGATGAAATATTGAATGTTGCAGGCGTTTGGGATTGAAAGGTGTATTGATATGTGTTGGAAAACCATTGAAATTGCCATTTAGATGTGCTATTATTTACCACCAACCATTACTTATTTTGACGAAGGTCGTGAGTTCGAGTCCAACCGATGTTGGTGGGTCGAGTTTTACAATAGTTGGTGGCCTTAGGTTACCCAACGTTGTTTGTGCTCGCGGGCATATAGGTGCATTTTCGCCGTTGGGGTACCCGGATAGCTGGGCTTTAATTAGTTGTTTATTCATATAAAAAGATGTGTTATAAATTACTAGTGGGAATGTTCTCTCATTGTAGTTAGTGTCGTTACTTTGTTATTTTGTACTTGTTGTTGGGGTTTGTATGATGTTTTTGAGTTATTTGTTATGATGACGTGAAGACTTAATTAGTAGGTTGTAACTTATAAAATAGTTTATTAAAGTTAGAAATTCATAAATATAGGTTATTGAAATTAAAAATGGGTACATCACAATTATTATGAAGCATGAGTGGGTTGGTTTGCCCTATCATCTGCATATGCTTGTCCATAAGCTTAAACTACACGCAAATACATGTTAAAAAAACATTTGACTTCATATGTGGTTTTCATATAATGTTTGTCAATTTGTCAAATATATAGATGCCCTTTGAAATGTTGGGAAAGAAAACATTAGGGTTTGTTTGGCATGAGTAATCGAATGGATGAGTGAAAGAAAATGGATTGAGGAATGGAATGGATGAGAAACTGAAATTAGTATTTACATTTCATTATCATGTTTGGTAATCTTGTGAGAATAGAATGAATTATTACTTTGTTGTGTTGTTAGGTAGAAAAGACGAACAAATGGAATACAAAAATGCTTATGGTGATGATGGCTGGTGGTGGTGGTTCTCGCTGATGGTGGTGGTCGGTGATGGCAGCGACGGATGGTGGTGGTTGTGGTGTTAGCAGTGTCTGGTGGTAATTGGTGGCGGTGTCCAGTGGTGGTGGTGGCTGCGATAAAGGGGGGGTGTAGCCGCAATATGTGGGGGTCGGTGATGGTGGTGGTCGGTGCTGATGGTGGTGGTTGATTGTGGTGGTGGCTGGTGGTGGTGGCCGGTGTTGATGATGGTGGTTGATTGTGGTAGTGGTCGGTGGTGGTCCTCGATGGTGGTGGCTGTAGTGGTGGTGGTGGTCCTCGATGGTGGTGGCTGTAGTGGTGGTGGTGGCCAGTGGTAATAGGCATCAGTGGTCGGTGGTGGTGGAGGCTAGTGGTGGTTATTAGTGGTGGTGGTCATGGCGACCGATCTTAATGGTTGGTAGTGCTAGTAGTGATGGTGGTGGCTGGTGATGGGTGGTTGTTGGTGGTGGCTATTGGCCAATGGTGGTTACTGTGGGGGTGGTTGGTGATGGTGGATGGGTGGTGGTGGTGGTGACTAAGGATGAGGGAATGAATTAAATAAATAAAAAATAGGGGGTGGATGGAATGAATTTAATGTGCTAGAGTGAACATGATTATTTAATACTTAAAGCATCATCAATGGAAATTTTAGGCGCACCGTGCTTTTCCTGGAGAAAACCGACCCAAGCTGTCACGGTTAGGTCTCCCCGTGACCCCTAGGTCAGGTGTGACATCTAGGTGTCACGGTTTACCCTACCCGTGACAGTTAGATCTGGGGTCAATGATTGGGTATGTAATTATGGGGGTATTGATTGGGTATGTAATTATGGGGGTATTGATTGTGCGAAGGGGGGGCTATATGTCACGGTTTGGCCAAACCGTGACATATTGCTTTTATTTTTTTTATTCTTTTAAGCACTAAATATTTATTTTTATTTCGTGTATCTTCCTTAAAGATTAAACATTTATTTTTATTTCCGTAATTTTATCACTGTAAACTTGAGAATGAAAAGGCGGGAAACACCGTTCGATCGGAGTTTGATTTCGTGTATCTTCCTTAAGCATTAAACATTTATTTTTATTTTCGTAATTTTATCACTGTAAACTTGAGAATGAAAAGGCGGGAAACACCGTTCGATCGGAGTTTGATTGATTATCGATTACTAGTTTCACCGTCACATCATTTCTATCTTTTCGTGAATATATAATATAACTATTGTTCTTATGATCTGTATTATTTCATTAGATATTTGAAGAAGCTAAGAAATTCTGCTATGAAACTGGTGTGAAAGTTGCTGTTTCATATGGTGGTGCACCGATTTATCCTCAGGTTTATATACTTTTAAAATCATTAACAAACACTATTTTATGGTTTTAATCATTAACAAACGTGCGATTCAGTTCATCTTTTTTTTTCTAATCTGCTTAATTAGTCTTTGTAATCTGTTATCTTTAATCTTGATTCAGAACGCGTTGACTTTAATCTTTGTGGAGACAAAACGCAGCGCAGATACAATTAACATTATCACATGGTTAACCTAATCTGCTGCAATTCATGGTCATATTACAAGTAATTTTAAACAAGTTGGTTGTTATTTTATCACATGGTTAACCTAATCGTAAAAATCAGTTGTTATCAAACATATACAATTAACATTATCAACATTGCAAATATAAAGCAAACAAACAAAGAAACACAACCAAACAAACACAACCAAATATACAAATCATCATAACTGAAACTGCACATATATATATATACAACGAGTTTTTACATACAAAAAGAAATAAAATACAAACAAAATATCTATCTAATCCATCATCCCCGGATCGCTGCCCAGACCAGACCCGCCCGCGCCAGATGGGTCAGCATTAAACATTTATTTTTATTTCCGTAATTTTATCACTGTAAACTTGAGAATGAAAAGGCGGGAAACACCGTTCGATCGGAGTTTTATTAACGTACTCACTATAAGCTAAGTTTTGACGTTGATATATACGTACAGGCATGGTTTGAATGCCGGATATGCGTTTGTGAACTTTACAACATCTGAAGCAGCTTGGAAGTTTCATACGTCGGTTAAAGGAAAACATTGGGATTTGTTTCAAAGCAAAAAGATTGCGGATGTTAGTCGTGCTAGAATCCAGGTACTTTATTACTTTTAATTTGTTGTTGTTTTGTAGTCGGCGAACTAACGCTGGGTTCGCGTTTGTTAACTTTACAACACCTGAAGCGGCGTTGAGATTTCGAGACGCATTTAGTAGAAGTAGTGTGATAAGGATGGTTAGGGGGAGAGGTAGGGTTGTGGCACTAGGATCTTGCACCATGGTCCGGTGGTGTAAAGCCCGAGGCGAACTGCAACCCGAGCGAGTTTTTCACTACTAACATTGCGCGCACGGAGTTTAGAGAGTTTACCAGCGTCGATATCGGGGTAAGTGAAGAAGAAAAAGCTTGAGATTGCGAGCCCAAGAGCAGAATCACCGAGGTCACGACATTCAAATCTGGAAGCTTCGGCTTTTGATAATGATCTCCCGAACCCGACATTGTTTTGAATTAACGCGTTTTTGGAATGACGAAGGCTGAAAAATCTCGAGTGTGGATTATGAAATTGCGAATTTTTAGTTTGGAAATGGATATGCCGATTGTTCGAAGGTGAAATGTATATAAGGTGAAATTCTGGGGCACAAACCGTCACGGTTTGGCCTCCACGTGACGGTTTGTGCCGGGAATCCCGGCCTTTTGTCAAAATCACGTCTACGTCGTACCTTAAACTGAGACCGTGTACCCTAGAGGTCACGGTTTGGCCTCCACGTGACGGTTTGGTGACCGCTTTTCAACTTTAACAGCCTATTTTGTCATTTTGTCGTTTTGTTATCAGGAGGTCACGGGGACTACCACCCCGAACCGTGAAAGCAAGACCATGCTGTCACGGGGACAAACACCCCAAACCGTGACAACAAGTCCATGCGGTCACGGTTAGGTTCCAAAATGTGACCGCAAGACCTAACCGTGACCGTTTGAACCGGCCCACCCCCAAAAACCCATGCGGTGTCCCCATTAGGACCCATCATCAATAGAAAGCTATAAAACACCAAAAAACATGCTAGTGAATTGTCACGTCAAGAAAAACATTCACTCTTTAAAACCTTAAAAAATATCTCCAACCATAAGACACAAAAAAACATTTATCATATCATTATCACCTTTTACATTTAAAAATTAAATTTATAAATACATATAGACAGAGGAAATAATATTTTATAATTATCACCCAACCCTTGGACCCATCCACCTGTCATTTCCGCCACCTATTTTGTTTTTTCAAGTTTTTTCACAAGAACTTTTGAGGAAAAAACAAAATACCACAATAGAGAAAGGGAACAAAAATAGCCATGTGGATAAAAATGAACTATAAATTTACCATTAGAGATACTCTAATGTAATGGTCAATTTCATTTTTTCTACCAATCAAACATCTTTTTTTCATTCAGTATTAATTGTTCATTCCATTCATTATCTCATTGCTGCATACCAAACGCTAACTTGGTTTGAATTAAGCTGAACAATTGAGATTGACCCTTAAATCGTATAGCCGTTTGAGCATTTACACCTAATAATAACATAATCAAACCAACCTGGATGATCATCTATCAATCGTTAATCGAATACAACTCACAATTCTACCTGAAACAAACACAAACATCTCCTTTGATTCTCTCCATTAACCGCGACCTGCAACAATTCGAATACCATAATCAAGGCTTCAAAACTTGAAATTAACAGAGTGCTTTTCATCTTTGAGTTCATTAGAAGCTACCTGTGCAATTAATTTGATTAACATCATCGTTTGGGTACCCAACCAGTGCTACGTTAGTCGCGACCTGGTCATCATTTGTTCTTATCATTTCCTACATCAAATCAGGTAATTAAACATTGTTATACACTCGATTTTAGTTGGGGATCAAAAGCCCTATGATCGTTTCTGTTAACAACATTGATTGATACATCAATTTGATCGATGATGAATCTAGGGTTCTTAAGGATTTTGGGGTTTATTTGGTTAGTGTTTTTTTAGAATTAAGAAACCATCTTTAAACGCGGCCAAGGCCCTGGTTTACTGGTTACACTCTCACATGTTGAACTTGAGGTCCCGGGTTCGAACCCGGGCACCCTCAACTATATTTTTTTAGTTCTTTTAGCCTTAAAAATATACAAAAATTTCTAAAAATTATAGAAACAAGTTTTATAAACTTTCTTTATTTTAGAAGTTAATTAATTATTTTCTGTAAAAATTATTCTTGTAAAACCTTTGATGTTTTATTATAAAATATATTTACAAATGTTATAACTAAATATATTTGTTTATAAAAAATGATTTATAAACTTATTAAATTTTTAAGACACCATATTATTTTCTGTAAATTTATTTAATAAAATATTTCAATATTTTTATTAAATAGTTTAGATAAATAATATATTTAGTTTATTTTCTTATAAAATAAACTTTAAATGGTGGTTTAAATCACTAAAATATTTGTTCAATAATATCTACATATATTTTTTTACAAATGATGATTATTTTAAAAGCTATGAAAGCTTGTTCCAACTTATAACTAAACTTTATTACAAATAATTTTTCCTTTGCATTTCTATATACAAAAAAACGTACAATTAGTATATTTATTTGCTTTCTGTTAAAACACATAAGGGGTAAATTCTTTCTTAAAATATATAACATACTTATAAAAATCCCCAAATTCCACCTAAAACCCTAGTTCACGTTAAAACATTAAACTTATTATTAAAACTTTAACCTTGTGAATATATATATACATATTTAGGTGCCTTGTGACGATACACGTTAGAGCGACGCCTATTATTATTTTTATTAGTCGTCAAACTTATACTAATTTTCCATGTGAGTATTTCTATACCCCTTTTATTATTTTTACACTTTGGGGTGAAACATGTTACATTATAAACATTGCACTTGTAAACACGTTTGATTCTTGTAAACATATGGCATTTCACCTGTATGTTGTGGTTAGTTGACCTTTGTAGCTACCATGTGTTGGACCCTGAAAGGATCATCCATGCCAATTCAAGAGGTGGATGGTTGCTCTGCTGGTTTCTCCCTAAGTCCAAGAAGAAATGTGCATGAAGAAGATCCTGCATAAGAAGAAAAATACAAGTGTCGGCTATCCGTATTTGTTATGCGGATGACCAAGAACAAATGCGGACAAGGCATTTGTTTATCCGCATTAACTAATGCGGACAACCGATGAAATGCAGACAAGGCATTTGTTCATCCGCATGAACTAATGCGGATGACCAGCAACAAATGCGGCCAAGTGTTTGCTCATTCGCATTAACTAATGTTGATGACCAAACACTAATGCGGCTAATAGAAGACCAATGCTGATGAAGAATTACTCATCCGCATTAGTCAATGTGGATGACAAAGAACAAATGCTGATGAAGACTTAGACTAAGGGTAATTTAGTCATTTTGTACAAGTTGTAAGTCAGCCTATAAATAGAATAGAAACCTCGTATGTGAGATGACTTTTTGTGTGACTGTTTACACAACTTTTGAGAATAGACAATTAGAATATACTTTGTTTCTCTCCCATGTTAGTTGTCTTGTTACTTTAGCTTGCTAAACCCTAGCATTTACTCTGTAACAGTTCATCTAATTAATACAAGAATGCATTTATGAGTATATCAAGTATTTTATGTTCATTGATTGCTTGATTCCGCCTTTCAATCATTGACTCAATCATCTCTCAAACCCAGTCAATTGGTATCAGAGCCTTGGCTCTCGGTTATTACTCAGATCTGCTCAGATCTAGGTTTAACCCGATTGATCTGGTGATTAAGTTGCTGTTTAGAGGTTTCAAACATCTCTTCTCAGTATTCCAACCAAATACTTACTGATATACTTAACTGTTACAGTTCACTCGAAGAACTCATCTTCAAACAAACAGTACAGGTTGCACAGTCACCATGAATAGAAAATCAAAGGCTGAAATTGTCACACCCTTAAAATCCGCTAACGGGGTTTTACCGTCAGGCGTGTGACACAACCAGGATCTCAGATAAGCATCAGTTACACCAAACGACTCGATAATTACAAATCATATAAGTTGTTTAATTTTAATGAAACAAACCAAATATATTTAAGTTGTGCGGAAGCGAAAACAGGAAAACATTTAATAATAGTTTTGGAATACGCAAACACGCGTCCAATCCAATTTATGTAAAGTAAATGTAAATTAAATCTTGAAAACAGTTTGAGATGAACGCGGAATGACATGCAGTGGATGCTGTGCTCCTAGACGTGCCACATCAATGTCCTGAGAGAAAACATGCAAAAATCTCAGTACAAGACTGGTGAGTTCACAGGTTTATCAGAAAACAGTAATTATCAGTAATGAAATCCCCGGATTGTGTAATCCGATAAATATATAATTCCCGGATTATGTAATCCGTCAAGTATGAAAATCCCGATTATGTAATCCGTCAAGTATGTAACTCCCGGATTATGTAATCTGTCAAGTATGAAAATCCCGGATTATGTAATCCGTCAAGTATGTAATTCCCGGATTATGTAATCCGTCAAGTATGAAAATCCCGGATTATGTAATCCGTCAAGTATGTAATTCCCGGATTATATAATCCGTCAAGTATAATGAAATCCCCGGATCTATTAATCCGATAAGTATAATGAAATCCTCGGATTTATTATTAAAGCATATAATGGGTAGCTGGTCCATAATGATCACTATGTGTATGAAGGCGCGGCCGAACTGACATGTAATCAAATAATAAACCAGGCCCGGATGTGGTCCCACCACAACACTTGTAATTAGGCTAACCGTTCACCCGTTTGACGAACGTTGTGCTAGCGCGACTAGCCCGGGTGGGGTATGTCAATCCCAGTAGTACTACTAACAATTACCTCGTTAAGTCCATATTAACGGTCCGTTGGGCAAGTATACACCATAGTATCAAGTATATGCAGTATTACAAAAATCCAGTGTAATGTAACTTTTATGAAAACAGCATGTTTCTCTCCCCCAAAAGAGTATATAAGTAAAAGTGGGGCTGTAAACTCACCTGGTATGCTTATATCAATTCAGAGCTCAATGAAGAAAAATGATGATCACCCATAAAGCAATCCTAATTAGAACATATGAGATTCACGTTTAGAATTAACACGACGTCATTACATGCGTGCGGTTGAGCTCTTTAGTTATCTTAAAGTTGGTGATTAGTATCCTTGTTGTATCTTAGCTTTTGTACAAGTATTTGTTGTCATGTGCTAATTTGTGCATATTAGATTAATCAATGTTCTTATCCGAGTAATGATTCTTAGTACAATAATTGTAACAATAATTTGTTGATTTGGAGACTTAAATCTTTATAGATGATATTAGTATTAATGACTTTAACGTTAATATTAATAGTTTAACCATAGTAATGAAATAATAAGTAACAGTCGTTAATATATAATAGCTATATTTGTGTTAATAAGTATCTCTAAAAGTTATGATGGTGACAATGTTTTATTATTTGTACCACTTTTGATAAGGTTAGTAGTAATAATGAAATTTATACGATTATATCAATAAATAAACGCTACTATTATTAATGTTGTCATCCATGGTGAACTAGTTAGTAATAATGCTTGATTAACCATTCATTAGGAATAGGATATTATTACTAAGATAACGTTAGTGATGCTAGTGTTTATGTAACACATGATGATAAGGGTTGTGTAGTAGTATTATTATGATACTAGTATTATTTATTTCAATTACTAGTACTACCAATAGCGAGTGAAATTCTTTAATTGTATTAGTCTTAGTTCACAACTTGAAGCGTCTTCATCATTATTTTAGATAAGATGATCAATAACAAATAAAACATTTGATAGAATACTTATATGAGTGTTAACACTAATATTAGCACAATGTAACAATGTTGGTGTTCACGATAGTGACACTTGTTTGTATTAGTAACCTTATTATGTCACATTTAGCTCATGATTATATGTTTAACTAGTGTTTTGTATAACATATAAGAGTATATATTTATATATATATATATGTGTGTGTGTTGACGTTGTTAATTCGATTCTAGACGTTTATTAACATTATCACTATTATTATTATTCAACATTTATGATAAGTTTTATATGCGCATGATTCTAATTTAGGGCGAGCTCAATCGATTCGTATATATGTTAAATAAGCGAGCGTGCGCGTATACCTTCCCGATTACTCACGCCATTAGTCTAGTGTCGTCCCTTGTCTAACCATTTCCAATTCCAAACTCCTAACAGCTACACTTGCAGCCAATAACCATCACCGCGACAGATATCCACATCCAAAACCCGCATGCAACCATGAAATCAGCCAATACTACAATCATCTTCAAACAACCATTATCACTACCACCGTTGTCTTACCACTACCATCACAGGCAGCACCATCAACCACAACCAACAACAACCATCGCCACAATCACAGCCAACAAACAACGACAGTCAACAATGATAATCAACCAAAAAATAACACCAACCTACAATCGATAATCAACCAAAATACCAACATCAAATTCATCACTGTTGTTTTACAACTATCACCAAAACACCAACCACTCAACCAGCCTTCGTTATCACCATTAGCCACCACTATAACCTATAACCTGTATCACCACCACGACTGCTCAATCATCCCTTGCAACCACCATCGACCTACACCGACAGCCACCACAAGGGCGGGGCTGTAGCCACCGGTTCGACCAACCAAAACAGCCATCATCCACAGCCACTTTGGGCAGCCTTCGGGTGCCCTTAATCAACCACCACCGACCGCCACATCCACGACAGCCAACACCATCACCACCGTAGCACCATCGCAACATCGCCACCTGAACCACACCATCACTTCCCATAGCTCGACCACCACCACCATCGGCCACCAACACCCTACCGTAGCCACAATCACCACAGCCGCGACCACCTTCACCTCGACCGACAACAACACAGCCACCAACGCAACCCTCGAGACCCGATCGAACCCACAGCTGCACCAATCGACTCCCAACCACGAACCATCGGCACCACCGCTCCGAAACCGACCTACAACCGCCATCTTTGCCTTCGATTCGTGTCCCTATGTCGCGTTTTGGGGAGAAATCAAGATCACCACCGTGATCGGGGAGTCGTGGGGAGTCCGGACCTGCGTGTCACTCGCCGACACCCGCCGGAACGGGTCGCCGGTGGCCGGAGTATTGGAAATCGCAGGGGAGAAGGGGGAGAGGGATGAGCGACCGCCTCTCTCTCTCTTTCTCTCTTCTCTGATTCTTGAAAACCCTAAAATAGGTATAAAGGGGTTTATATAGTAAGGTTAAATGACAGGTTCGTTAATGGTTCGGTTCGTAACGCGTTCGAATTAGTTCTCACGTAACGTTGTAGATTTCATTTCCCGTTAGATACAAAATGTTATAATTATTCCGATATTATTGATTTTATCATTTTTAAAACATGCCGAATAATTAAACGAGTTTGTAAATTACTGCGTATTTAACATGTTCAGTGGTTTTTCGCGTTTTCCCCGAATGAGCGCTTTTATTATTATTATTAACTTTATTATTATTTTATTATTATTATTCTTACAAAGTAGTAAAATAGACTAATTCACGATAAACGGAGAAAGTTAATTTAAATAGTATTATCGAAAAATTCGGGTTGTCACATTACCCCCTTGTTAAAGGAATTTTCGTCCCGAAAATTAAAACGCTAGGGTTAACAAACGAGTGATGAGCAGCTGGTCAGTTGTGCAGAACATAGACGCGTTAGGTTTTCTGACGGTTTCCTAAGAAATTGGTGTCTGATCGTTGAACAGTTGTGGATACCTCTTCTTCATCTGATCCTCGCGTTCCCAGGTAAATTCTGGTCCACGCTTGGAGTTCCATCTAACGCGCACAATGGGAATTTTGCTATGCTTTAGTGTTTTGACTTCTCGATCCATAATTTCTACTGGTTCTTCAATGAAATGAAGTTGTTCATCGATTTCCAGTTCTTCTAATGGAACAACGAGTGATTCATCAGCAAGACACTTCCTCAGGTATGACACGTGAAACACATTGTGTATTCCACTAAGTTCGTCAGGTAGGTTCAGTTGATAAGCCACCGGGCCAATTCGTTTGACAATCTCAAACGGCCCCACGTACCTAGGGTTTAGTTTCCCCCGTTTTCCAAAGCGTATTACACTCTTCCAAGGTGAGACTTTCAACAACACTTTGTCACCAACCTGAAACTCCAATGGCTTACGACGCTTGTCGGCGTAACTTTTTGTCGATCACGTGCTGCTGCCATATGGTTACGAATTTGTACGATCTTCTCAGTCGTTTCGTGAACAAGTTCAGGTCCTGTAAATTGGCTTTCTCCTACTTCTGCCCAACAGATAGGAGATCGGCACTTACGTCCATACAGTGCCTTAAATGGAGCTGCCTTGACCAAGGTGTGATAACTGTTATTATAGGAGAACTCAACTAATGGTAGAAGAGTTTCCCAGCTGTTACCAAAATCAATCACACTGGCACGCAACATGTCTTCCAGTGTCTGGATTGTACGCTCACTTTGACCATCGGTCTGCGGGTGATACGCGGTACTCATATCCGGCCGCGTTCCCAATGATCGTTGTAATGATTGCCAGAAATGAGAAGTGAACTGAGCATCACGATCAGAAATGATAGATATCGGCACGCCATACCAAGAGACTATTCCCTTTAAATAGATACGCGTCAGCTTCTCCATTCGACCAGTCTCTCGGATTGCCAGAAAGTGTGCGGATCTCGTTAAGCGATCTACTATAACCCAAATGGTATCGCATCTGCTGGGAGTCCTAGGTAACTTCGTGACGAAGTCCATTGAGATCTGCTCCCATTTCCACACTGGAATTTCCGGTTGTTGGAGTAAACCGGATGGTCTCTGGTATTCTACCTTAACCTTGGAACAAGTTAGGCATCTGCTTACGTATGTGGCTATCTCCGCCTTCATTTTTGGCCACCAGTAAAATTCTTTCAGGTCCTGGTACATCTTGTCTGAACCTGGATGGATCGAGTAACGTGACTTATGAGCTTCATCCATTATCAGCTCTCGCAAGTCCCCGTACTGTGGTACCCAGATCCGTTTCATAAAATAACGGATTCCATCAGCTTTAACCTCCAATTGTTTCTCCATGCCTCGCATGGATTCTGCTTTGAGATTCTCTGTCTTCAAGGCCTCAGATTGAGCAGCTTTAATTTGCATTGGTAGGTCAGAGTGGATAGTCATTTGTAATGCGCGCACCCGACGAGGCTTTAGGGTTTCCTTACGACTAAGGGCATCAGCTACCACATTAGCCTTACCCGGATGGTACTTGATCACACAGTCATAATCATTGAGTAATTCTAACCATCGTCGTTGCCGCATATTTAGTTCCTTCTGATTAAATATGTGCTGGAGGCTCTTTTGATCCGTATAGATCGTGCACCTGGTTCCGTATAGGTAGTGCCTCCAGATTTTCAAGGCAAACACTACAGCTCCTAGTTCCAGATCATACGTTGTATAGTTCTTCTCATGCACCTTGAGCTGTCTAGATGCATAAGCTATGACTTTGTCACGTTGCATCAATACACACCCCAAACCCTGGATGGATGCATCACAGTAAACAACAAAGTCATCAGTTCCTTCTGGTAAGGCTAGGATTGGTGCGCCGCAGAGTTTGTCTTTAAGCGCCTGAAATGCTGTTTCCTCTTTGCTACCCCACTTATAAATTATTCCCTTATGAGTCAGGGCAGTCAAAGGTTGCGCCAATTTAGAAAATCCTTCGATAAACCTTCGGTAATAGCCTGCCAAACCAAGGAATTGTCGCACCTCAGTAGGCGTCCTGGGTGCCGGCCAATCCTTGATTGCTTTAATCTTTGAAGGATCAACATGTATACCCTTTTCATTCACCACGTGTCCAAGGAATTGCACTTCACGCATCCAGAAGTCACATTTTGAGAACTTTGCGTAAAACTGTTCATCTCTTAGCAATTCCAGTATGGTTCTCAAATGTCCCTCATGATCTTCCTTATTACGGGAGTAGATCAGTATATCATCGATGAATACAATGACAAACTTATCCAAAGCTATCAGTCACGTGAAAATAACCCTTTTGTCTTGGAATGAAAAAGGAAGAAAAATTCAAGAATTTATAGAAATAGACAAGCTAGAGAATCCGTCCGAATCCGAGGGATTAGCACAAATGTCATGGGTTGAATTTCATCCGAACTCGAGGTAAGAGTGAGCATTTATACAAATAGGATTGAAAGATAATTTCCACATCAATAGCCATGTTCTATGAAAATCGAAAATTTCTTGCTCACAGTGTAGAAACGATGACTTATACCGACTACAACGTTACCACCCGACCAAATTCACCGGACTTAGCATGCACGACAAATTACAATTACGTGTGCACCCGTAATGGTAGTTTGCTTTGCATGATCACTCCGGTTCCTCCCATCAGGCTAACATATCTTGTCAAGTATAGTGGTCATCAACGATAGGAGTACCTAATATGTAAGTATTATATCGGGGTCGATCAATCGAGTACACGAAAGGATCGGTAAGGTTCAGGAAATTCATAAGTAACCCCTCCCGTGACTCACAGCAACTCGGAGCCACCATCCCTGTAGTCGTAAGCTCACAGGGATATGTTAAAGCAAAAGTTTTCAGGTTACTCGTAAGTAACCCTTCCCGTGACTCACAGCAACTCGGAGTCACCATCCCTGTAGTCGTAAGCTCACAGGGATATGTTAAAGTAAAAAGTTCTCAGGCAACCAAATTAAGTAAGCACAGCTTAGTAATCTATGTGTGTGTAACTGATGCAAATCCAGCTATAGTCTAAAATGCAATGCAGATGAGATGCAAAGTTCATTTTAGTTCGCTATAACTAATGCTCTGATACCAATCTGTCACACCCTCAAAATCCGCTAACGGGGTTTTACTGTCAGGCGTGTGACACAACCAGGATCTCAGATAAGCATCAGTTACACCAAACGACTCGATAATTACAAATCATATAAGTTGTTTAATTTTAATGAAACAAACCAAATATATTTAAGTTGTGCGGAAGCGAAAACAGGAAAACATTTAACAATAGTTTTGGAACACGCAAACACGCGTCCAATCCAATTTATGTAAAGTAAATGTAAATTAAATCTTGAAAACAGTTTGAGATGAACGCGGAATGACATGCAGTGGATGCTGTGCTCCTAGACGTGCCACATCAATGTCCTGAGAGAAAACATGCAAAAATCTCAGTACAAGACTGGTGAGTTCACAGGTTTATCAGAAAACAGTAATTATCAGTAATGAAATCCCCGGATTGTGTAATCCGATAAATATATAATTCCCGGATTATGTAATCCGTCAAGTATGAAAATCCCGAATTATGTAATCCGTCAAGTATGTAACTCCCGGATTATGTAATCTGTCAAGTATGAAAATCCCGGATTATGTAATCCGTCAAGTATGTAATTCCCGGATTATGTAATCCGTCAAGTATGAAAATCCCGGATTATGTAATCCGTCAAGTATGTAATTCCCGGATTATATAATCCGTCAAGTATAATGAAATCCCCGGATCTATTAATCCGATAAGTATAATGAAATCCTCGGATTTATTATTAAAGCATATAATGGGTAGCTGGTCCATAATGATCACTATGTGTATGAAGGCACGGCCGAACTGACATGTAATCAAATAATAAACCAGGCCCGGATGTGGTCCCACCACAACACTTGTAATTAGGCTAACCGTTCACCCGTTTGACGAACGTTGTGCTAGCGCGACTAGCCCGGGTGGGGTATGTCAATCCCAGTAGTACTACTAACAATTACCTCGTTAAGTCCATATTAACGGTCCGTTGGGCAAGTATACACCATAGTATCAAGTATATGCAGTATTACAAAAATCCAGTGTAATGTAACTTTTATGAAAACAGCATGTTTCTCTCCCCCAAAAGAGTATATAAGTAAAAGTGGGGCTGTAAACTCACCTGGTATGCTTATATCAATTCAGAGCTCAATGAAGAAAAATGATGATCACCCACAAAGCAATCCTAATTAGAACATATGAGATTCACGTTTAGAATTAACACGACGTCATTACATGCGTGCGGTTGAGCTCTTTAGTTATCTTAAAGTTGGTGATTAGTATCCTTGTTGTATCTTAGCTTTTGTACAAGTATTTGTTGTCATGTGCTAATTTGTGCATATTAGATTAATCAATGTTCTTATCCGAGTAATGATTCTTAGTACAATAATTGTAACAATAATTTGTTGATTTGGAGACTTAAATCTTTATAGATGATATTAGTATTAATGACTTTAACGTTAATATTAATAGTTTAACCATAGTAATGAAATAATAAGTAACAGTCGTTAATATATAATAGCTATATTTGTGTTAATAAGTATCTCTAAAAGTTATGATGGTGACAATGTTTTATTATTTGTACCACTTTTGATAAGGTTAGTAGTAATAATGAAATTTATACGATTATATCAATAAATAAACGCTACTATTATTAATGTTGTCATCCATGGTGAACTAGTTAGTAATAACGCTTGATTAACCATTCATTAGGAATAGGATATTATTACTAAGATAACGTTAGTGATGCTAGTGTTTATGTAACACATGATGATAAGGGTTGTGTAGTAGTATTATTATGATACTAGTATTATTTATTTCAATTACTAGTACTACCAATAGCGAGTGAAATTCTTTAATTGTATTAGTCTTAGTTCACAACTTGAAGCGTCTTCATCATTATTTTAGATAAGATGATCAATAACAAATAAAACATTTGATAGAATACTTATATGAGTGTTAACACTAATATTAGCACAATGTAACAATGTTGGTGTTCACGATAGTGACACTTGTTTGTATTAGTAACCTTATTATGTCACATTTAGCTCATGATTATATGTTTAACTAGTGTTTTGTATAACATATAAGAGTATATATTTATATATATATATATGTGTGTGTGTGTGTGTGTTGACGTTGTTAATTCGATTCTAGACGTTTATTAACATTATCACTATTATTATTATTCAACATTTATGATAAGTTTTATATGCGCATGATTCTAATTTAGGGCGAGCTCAATCGATTCGTATATATGTTAAATAAGCGAGCGTGCGCGTATACCTTCCCGATTACTCACGCCATTAGTCTAGTGTCGTCCCTTGTCTAACCACTTCCAATTCCAAACTCCTAACAGCTACACTTGCAGCCAATAACCATCACCGCGACAGATATCCACATCCAAAACCCGCATGCAACCATGAAATCAGCCAATACTACAATCATCTTCAAACAACCATTATCACTACCACCGTTGTCTTACCACTACCATCACAGGCAGCACCATCAACCACAACCAACAACAACCATCGCCACAATCACAGCCAACAAACAACGACAGTCAACAATGATAATCAACCAAAAAATAACACCAACCTACAATCGATAATCAACCAAAATACCAACATCAAATTCATCACTGTTGTTTTACAACTATCACCAAAACACCAACCACTCAACCAGCCTTCGTTATCACCATTAGCCACCACTATAACCTATAACCTGTATCACCACCACGACTGCTCAATCATCCCTTGCAACCACCATCGACCTACACCGACAGCCACCACAAGGGCGGGGCTGTAGCCACCGGTTCGACCAACCAAAACAGCCATCATCCACAGCCACTTTGGGCAGCCTTCGGGTGCCCTTAATCAACCACCACCGACCGCCACATCCACGACAGCCAACACCATCACCACCGTAGCACCATCGCAACATCGCCACCTGAACCACACCATCACTTCCCATAGCTCGACCACCACCACCATCGGCCACCAACACCCTACCGTAGCCACAATCACCACAGCCGCGGCCACCTTCACCTCGACCGACAACAACACAGCCACCAACGCAACCCTCGAGACCCGATCGAACCCACAGCTGCACCAATCGACTCCCAACCACGAACCATCGGCACCACCGCTCCGAAACCGACCTACAACCGCCATCTTTGCCTTCAATTCGTGTCCCTATGTCGCGTTTTGGGGAGAAATCAAGATCACCACCGTGATCGGGGAGTCGTGGGGAGTCCGGACCTGCGTGTCACTCGCCGACACCCGCCGGAACGGGTCGCCGGTGGCCGGAGTATTGGAAATCGCAGGGGAGAAGGGGGAGAGGGATGTGCGACCGCCTCTCTCTCTCTTTCTCTCTTCTCTGATTCTTGAAAACCCTAAAATGGGTATAAAGGGGTTTATATAGTAAGGTTAAATGACAGGTTCGTTAATGGTTCGGTTCGTAACGCGTTCGAATTAGTTCTCACGTAACGTTGTAGATTTCATTTCCCGTTAGATACAAAATGTTATAATTATTCCGATATTATTGATTTTATCATTTTTAAAACATGCCGAATAATTAAACGAGTTTGTAAATTACTGCGTATTTAACATGTTCAGTGGTTTTTCGCGTTTTCCCCGAATGAGCGCTTTTATTATTATTATTAACTTTATTATTATTTTATTATTATTATTCTTACAAAGTAGTAAAATAGACTAATTCACGATAAACGGAGAAAGTTAATTTAAATAGTATTATCGAAAAATTCGGGTTGTCACAGAAATTTACATGTTATCAGCAGATCCATTGTTACAGGACTAAGTTTGGACTTGTTGGAATATTTGGACTGATTAACCATAAAATCAATTAAATCCAGATCTAAACAAGTTAAAACAAATTGTTAACTATGGATTCACACATATTCTGAACTTGGGCATGCTTCAAAACCACCCATGCTCAAACATAAATCTGAATTTAAACAATGGAAAATCAGATTCATGAACTATATTACAGGTGTTAATCCTGATTATTGGATCTCAATATGCAAAGGCCCACACATTCCAGTCACTCTATCTGCAGATCAAGTTGCACTGTACAAGACTTCAAGAATCCCTATTGAAGATCTCACTCTTGATGATGATGATTATAAGAAGATCAAGATTGATCTCAAAGCCTACTCCATACTTACTCAAGCACTTAAAATGGATGTGCTTAAAAGATTGGAAAAATATGGTACTACAAAAGCTGTATGGGATGCACTGCAAATCATGTGTGAAGGAAGCAGTGAAGTGGCTGAAATCAACAAAGACAAGCTTGTGAACCAGTATGAGACATTTCATCACTCCAAAGGGGAGTCCATCTCTAAACAGTTGCATAGGTTTGTGCAGCTGGTAAATGATTCAGAGATTATGGGTGTAACTTACAAGTCAAAGGATTTAAACAAGAAGATGTTACATAGTCTTCCTGAGAATTGGAAACAAAATGTAACCATGCTGAAGAATACTCTAGATTTGGAAAGCACCACCCTGGATATTATGATAGCAAAGATAGAAGCCTTGGAACTGGATGAAAGAAGCAGAAATCTGGGAGGACCCAGAGTAGTTGAAGCATACAAGTTTCCCACAGATAATCACTCTGTGGAAAATGCCTTCATTACTGAGGAGGATGATTTCATCTCCTCAAAGGATCAAGCCAAAGCTACTGGATTCACCACAGCCCCACCGTCTAACAGACCGTCAACTTCTTCCCCATCAACTTCAACAACTCAAGCATCAGGATTCTCTGCAACTCCTGCTCCTGATGATTCAAAATCTGAAGAACAAAAGGCAACTTACAATGCATTTGTTACCAGCTTTGAAGCCTATTTGGGTGGAAGATTTAAATCTGCACATCTGATCCAAGAAGATCTGGAAGAAATGGATCCATGATGTGGAGGAAATGGACTTGCAATGGCAAATGGCCATGATTGCTATGAGAGCAAAGAAGTTTTTCAGAAAAGGGAAAAAGCTCCACCTCAATGAAAACACCAAGCTTGGATATGACAAATCAAAGGTGAAATGCTTCATTTGTGGCATGACTGGCCACTTCTCTAGAGAATGTAATGCTCCCAAAAGAAATTACAATGCTCAAAGGCCTTCTCAGAGCCAGTCATCATCACAACCATCTTCAAGCTTTCACTCCAACAATCATCAACAACAACTTCATCAATATCAACGATCACATCAGACTCAACCCCAACAGACCAATCAAGCTTATGGAAGCAATCAGTCATCAGCAAATGCTCTTGTTATCAGGCAGGATGGAGTATGTGACTGGAGCATGTATGCTGAGGAAGTAAAGCCGCAATTTTAAAATCATGCACTCATGGCTCACATCAATAATGGACCTTCTCCCATGCCTACTGAGGTAAAATCTAACCTCTGTAGTGATAAATGCATACATGAACTGCAAGGGTATAGAGAGCATAATCATAAACTGGCTGATAAAATTAAAGAAGAAAAGGTTAAATCAGAGATGCTCAAAAGAGAAATAAAAAGCTTTGAAATCAAAATTAAATCTCTCATCTCTGACATTGAGAAATTGCATGGTGAAAAGTACACTCTTGCAGCTGAGAATGAGCAACTGACTAAAAAATTAGCTCAATCTAAAACTGAACAAAATCTTACTGAACTGAAACTTGAAAAGTTTCAACAGTCATCGGTAAAGCTGAAAGAGATGCTTGATTCACAAAAGGATCCCAAAGACATGTCTGGTATTGGATATAACTCTTGTCCACCACCATACAATGATAACTACACTGTCATGCCTGATTCTGTCACACTCACCCAAGAAAATGAACCTAACACTATTGAACCCAAAACAATAGTAAAACAAATCACCAATCCTCAAAATAAAACTAGTGTTTACATTGAAACAAATGAGGACAAAATCAAGTTAGGTTACCCAGTTAAAATCAAGGAGTGTTCAGACAAGACAGTGGGTGTGATCAAAATAGATAGCCCAATCAAGGCTATTGTTCCTTTTGTAAAATTCATTCCTGCAATTTCCAAGGAAAAGAAAATAAAAGCTAAAAAGGTGAATCTACCTACTGAAAGTAGATCTGATAGTGAGATAAACTCTCCAAAAAATTCAAGCAAATCAGACACTGATTCACCATCCATCAAAAGAAAAGTCACTCGGGTCACAAAAACTAAAACTAACTCAGATCCTCAAACATCAAAATCAAAGCAAGGGGTTGGCTTTGATATTTTCAATAAAGAGCATGTGAATCAATTTGAAAAAGAGACATGAACAGCCTCAGAAAAGCAAAGATAGTAGTGTTATGAAACAAACTATCAACAAGGCTGATCAGGCTGTCTCATCAAAACCAAGGAATGGATCTAACTCCAAATCTGCCAAAGCTACAAAATCCGCAACACCAGGATCAGTAACCAGAAACAAACACATGTATTGTGAGGTTTGTGAGAGGTCTAATCATAGAACAGATAAATGCTTTTACAATCAATACTGTTCAATCTATGATATGAACACCCACTCCACCAAGAACTGTTATTTTAACAAATACCATTCTATCTGCAACATGACAAATCACAATACATCTGAGTGTTTCTTTAAGCAAAAGGGATTGAGAATACCTCAGAACAAGCCTATCTCTCCAACCATGTCTGAGAAACCTAAGATCAATGGTCCTTATCATCACAGAGTTTCTAAATCTAATGATGATATGAAAAACCTGAGAACTTCAAACAGAATCAAAAGAAATAAAAATCAAGAAGTCAAATAAACTAATGATTTTTATAAGTCTAAAACAAAGGTTGATAACCAAAAACGAATCAACTTTCTGAAAAGGAACAGGGATCAAAGGTTTGAATACTCATCCGACTCTTCAGTTGAAGTAATAAACCATTCGTCTTTCAGAAACAAAACAAGCATAATTCCATCATCAAAGCGCCAGTTTAGAAGAAAATACCAACAGGTTACTATCATGGATAGAAACGGTAAGCCCAAGACCATCATGGCTTGGGTTTCACAGTCTAATTAGTTCTTTCTGTGCTTGTAAGGTCATTCATATAAGTCCAACAGTTTATGGTATGTGGACAGTGGATGCTCCTGACACATGACTGGAGATCGTTCCCTCCTTTATGATTTTAAGCACATTCAAGGAACTACTGTGGCATTTGGAGGAGATTCATAAGGTGGTAGAATTATAGGTGAAGGATCTGTGACAAGTGGGATGCTGAGCTTTGACAGAGTGAACTACTGTGAACAACTGAACTTCAATCTTCTCAGCGTGTCTCAGATCTGTGACAAGAAATATTCCACTCACTTCACTGACACTCATTGCTATATTTTGAGACCAGGATTTCAAATTCCTGAAGAATGGGTTGTCTTGAAAACACCAAGGAAGAATAACACCTATGTCATTAACCTTAACTCTGCATCACCAAAAGAAGAAACATGTCTTCTATCAAAAGCATCTTTTGATGAATCACAACTTTGGCACAGACGATTGGGACACACAAATTTCAAAAACATGAACAGACTGGTCAAGGGAAATCATGTTATTGGTTTACCTCAAAAAGAATTCCACTTCATTGACCACTGTTCAGCATGTCTCAAAGGAAAACAACACAAATCGTCTCACAAGCCAAAGTTGGTGAACACCAACAATTCTCTATTGAAACTACTTCATATGGATCTTTTTGGTCCAACTCATGTTATGAGTATGGGAAAGAAGCAATATTGTTTGGTGATCATAGATGACTTTTCTAGATTCACATGGGTCTTCTTCTTACTTCATAAAATGAGGCGTCCCAGTTAATAAAAGATTTTATCACTAAAATTGAAAATCAAATTGATCTTAAAGTCAAAACAATCAGAAGTGATAATGGGACAGAATTTAAAAATGAAGATATGAGTTCTTTTGTAACATCTCGTAATTTTCGTTAACTTAACTTTGTTAAATCTTAAAAATAATTAATATTATAATAATAATAATGATATTATTATCACTATTATTAATAATAATATAATATTAATAATAATAATATAGGTTTTAATATATTAAAGCTTATGATTAATAATTTTTACATAAAATAACAACAATTTAGAACTTCAAGGGTTAAATTGTAATTAATTACAACTTAATAAAACTATAAAACTCAAATGATAACTGCTGGAAACCTCGGGGACCAAAAGTGTAAATTATTTTAAAACCCAGCCCCCCGTCGACTTCTTCCCCTCCGGCCACCTCTCCGGCGTATCTCCGGCGAGCCAAAACGCCCAAATTAATCGGTTTCAACACAATTAACCTCTCCCGACAACATCGCGTGTAAGAATCGAACCCAATCACCAAAACAATTTAAAAATTGAGTGCGATCTAGATCAGATTCCCATCCCCAACTTTCGGCCACTTTTCCAGCCACAAATCGCATTAAACAATAATAATAATCAAAGATATCGCGCACTAACGTTCGTTTAACTGTTTATAACATTCCACCGAGTTCAATTTTAGTCGAAACACAACAAACCACCCCCTTCGATCACCATCTTCATCTTCAACCTGCAACGTAGTCGATTATCATCTTCTGAGTGTTATTACTTAAAATTAATAGAGGGCTTTTTCTTATTATTGACTATAATCTGTCTGCAAGGTTAATTTGATTAACAACAACGTTTGCACTTTGAATCATCATCCACATCGTCGCGACTGTTCTTCGATGGTCCATCACCAATTCATCTTCAATTTTGGTAATTAAACACTACCACATGCTCGATTTCTCATAGGGAATCAAAGCCCCATGATTTATTTCATTAACAATATCATCTTGATGGTCAATTGGATCGAAACCGAACCTAGGGTTCATTCGAATTGGGGGCACCTTGTTAAAGAAGCTTAAAAGGAATTGGAACCGGGGTTATCTCGCGGCTGTATGCCTTGTTCTACCGGTTCCAAGCTCCCATCCCAACCTTGAGGTCCCGGGTTCGACCTCGGGCACCCTCATTTATTTTTTAAGCCTTTTTAAGCTTTTAAAAATTACTAAAAAATTCCTAAAAATTATAAAAATCATTTTTATAAACTATGGTTATTTTTAAATTATCAAACTTGTTTTCTGCAATTTTTCTTTAAATTTAAATATTTATAAAACAATAAAACAAAGATTATTTTTAGTTATTTCTATAAAAGTGAACTTTTAATAATAATTTAAATTATTAAATTATTATTGGGCATTATATTACCTTTAATTATGGATTATTCAAGATAATATCAATTATATATATTTTATAGTTTTACAGATTATTTACAAATATTATTTGTTTTATAAAATATACTTTAACGAACAGTTTAGAATGATATTTTTCGTAATTATTCTTCGTTAATCATACAGACTTAATTACATGTTGAACTTCATCCTTACATCTAAATTCATTTCTAAAAACACTTAATAATTCATCAAATGGATTAAAAATATGATATTTATTTTATAAATTTAATTACTTAAACAAAACTCATTATTCTATCAAAACCCTAATTCTTATTCGAACGTTAATCATATTATTAACCATAAACTCGTAAATAATAACTAACATTAATTACATTCCTATTAAATGAAATCCAGGTTAACCGAAACCCTAATCGTTGTACGAACATTATTTCCTTGCTGTACAATCAATGTGAGTTTCACGACCCCATTTTCATTACATTTTTTATAAATCTTTAGGGGAAAAGTATGCCCACTCTTTCTAGCTGTGAACTCAATTCATTTTTTATTAACGTGTTACTGTTTGCAAGCTATATCTTATGCATGAGTTTCTTTGTGGTTCTTTAATCACAACTATTTAACTCCGGTGTTGGAGCCGACGGACATATATTGATAGTACTATTGGGTTGACACCCCCACCCTTGACAGATGGTTACTTGTGAGTACCATCACACTACCAGGAACGGGCCTTGGGTGAATATGTTCCGACAATTGCTGTGTGGTTCGTCATAGGTTTAGTTGTGATGCTCATGTGATATTACTTGTGATAAACTGTATACACTTATGATCCATAATTCATACACAACAACAATTTTTCAATTTATGTTTAAACCTGTGAACTCACCAACAATATGTTGACCTTTTGAGCATATCTTTTCAGGTGATAATAATCAAAGAGGATAGCTAGAGCCGATGCCTTAGCAGAGACCCTCAGGACTTCAGTAGACATGCATTAGTGTTTTGACTATTATTTGATTTCACTTATGAATACTATGTTGAACTTTTTGTTTGTTGGATTTCATGTTAGATTTGGTTTTGTTAAATCGATAGACTATGCTAGTCGTGGAACTGACTAACCACGACACAAGTCACCATTGTGTCGGGTGGCGTCATGACACGTGGATCTTTGCATTTATTTTGTCTCTGTAAACTAACCAGGTGTTATGACGATCCCATCCGTTACATCCTCGTGTTTCCGCTATAAGCGGGGGTGTGACAGATTGGTATCAGAGCCTAGGTTATAGAGAATTAGGTTATTAGAAATGGAATGACCTAGACTATAACTAAGAACCCTTACGCATGAGTCCTCTCATGTATTTTATATGCTTAGATAAGATTTTATGTGCCTTATATGTTTATACTTGGTTATGTGATTATATGCCTTATGTGATTCCTCTTATACTTTGAATCTTATCAATGCACACACGAATCTTAAATCATATTCTAAGGCATTGTGTGCCTAAATCAAATGGTTTTCAAAATGAGCTTTGAATCATTATTCGTGGTTTTCAAATTCGTCAAAGTCTGTGTCTCACAAACATGTAATGCTGGAAGAGCGTGATGCCTGTATCTCGAGGTGTTCTATCTAGGAAAGGTATTCATATAAATCCAAATCAACCGATGGATCCGTTTACCTTACCTGGGAACCCTCGGGATGAGTATCTGCTTACAGGTACGCATGTCTTCAATAAGGCTATGGTTAACCTCATATCCTGAGAAGTCCATGTATTCCCTTCGATTGTGAATCGAATGTTCACATCTCATTGTGATGTCGAATCATTCTTGTCCTTGATCTCGTCTTCCTGATTAAATTATTCAAGATTTGAACACCATCATAACAAATTCTGCTATCTCGAACTTTGATCTTAAGCTTGTAAGCATGATTTTTCCTTTGTTATACTGATGTAACTTGAAATTTTCCGAATTTCTAATTGATATTAATTTCCTTTCGTCGTTAAGTCAAACTTCGTACCGCTTGCACCATGGGAGATGCAAGAGTTTGCAAGTCAACCTATGACTAAGAACACTCGTATCTCCTAAATGATTCTATCTCATCAAAACAGGGGAGATTCCCTTACTTTGATGAATCTCTATTCGTTTTGATAAATGGTTTCCAATTGTTTGTTTTGTGAAATTTCATCCTCTGGATTAGGGTGATTTCCTTATCTTGAGGATTGACTTCAATTATTCTCATTGGAACATTTCACAAATGACATGATCTCACCAAAATAGGATTGAAACCCGTACTTTGGTGACAAATGTCAACCTTCGATTGTTTTCTTGTTATTATGAAATTCAATCATCAAGATAGGCATGAATTCCATACCTTGATGATAATATCATTCTTATGAATTGTATTTGTTCAAATGAGACGACCTCATCAAAGTAGGAGTGAATTCTGGATTTTGATCTTATTATATTTTATTTTTGTAAAACTTCATCATCAAGTTAAGAGTGAAAACCACACCTTGATGACTAATCTCAATTCTTGATCTTCAACTTACCATGGTTGTAATCAAGTGACGAGAAGCATGTAGTAACTTGAAGGGTAAATCAATGTTGGTGATTCGACCTATCAAGCCAAAGCATGATCTTTGAACTTGAAAGGAGACCCGATCATATTAGGCTGATTTTTATTCTAATCTTGGAGCACTTAAATTCTTAAATCGATTTCTCTCCCTTTATCCTCATGTTTTGATCTAGCTATATGGAACCATTTATTCCTTATCTATCGACTTTCATTTTGAGTTATCATCAAAACGTGATTGCGCGATGGTAGCCTTCCTAAACAATCTCTCTGCTAAAGATATTATCAACTTATGCTCATGACTTTCTAGTCATACAAATGTTCTCAGCTGTGCTTATGGTTTGTTGAACTGCGTATGTAAACTTACTTAGATATTGCTACCTTGCAAAACATGTTTACAAATACCTCTCCTATTGTTCGCGTCACTTCTTGAATCGCTTTTGAATCCTTAACCTTGAAAATCATTAAAATTCTATCTTGAATTTGAACAACAAGACTCATTATTATCCTCATTGCGATATGGATATAAAGGTTCAGAAAATTTCGTAACTTGTAGTCATGGGTTTGGCATAAAGGAAAAGACGTAACTTGGTATGTGTCCAAGTGTCTTACCTTCACATATGACAAAACCTAACCTCCGTGTTCCCGTGAATCTCCTGTTTAACTTTTCATTCACTAGATGCTCCTTATTTTAAATGTCATGATGACAATTGGTGCAGTATAGATCGATTGACTAAGTCTACTCATTTCATACCAATTCATGAGGAGTACCGAGTCGAGAAATTGGCTTGTATTTACATCAATGAAATAGTCAGTCGGCATGGTGTACCTTTAGATATTATCTCTGATCGCGATGGTTGCTTCATCTCTCGTTTCTGGAAAAGTCTCCAATTAGCTCTCGGAACTCAACTGAATCTTAGCACAGCCTAACACCCGCAAACCGACAGTCAGACTGAAAGAACGATACAAACCCTTGAGGATATGCTCCGGGCTTGTGTTATTGATTTCAGTGGATCGTGGGATTCTCATCTTCCGTTGATCGAATTCTCTTACAATAACAGTTACCATACCAGCATCCAGATGGCACCATTTGAGGCCTTATATGGCCGAAAGTGTCGATCTCCTATCTGTTGGTCTGAAGTTGGTGAATCACAGATTACTAGTCCGGAATTTATACAAGAAATAACCGACAAAATTCATAAGATCCGTGATAACTTGGTCGCTGCTAGAAATCGTCAAAAGCATTATGCTGACAAAGGACGAAGACCCATGGAATACAATGTCGCTGATCTCGTACTTCTTAAGGTATCACCTTGGAAGGGAGTGATTCGCTTTGGAAAGAAAGGGAAGCTGGCACTTCGTTATGTGGGTCCATTCAAAGTGCTCGAGCGAATTGGGAAAGTAGCCTACAAGCTTGAACTACCCCAAGAACTCAGCAATATGCATCCGACGTTTCATGTTTCAAACCTCAAGAAATGCCTCGCCGATGAAAATCTCCACATTCCACTCGACGAAGTCCAGATTGATGAATCTATGCACTTTATTGAGAAACCTGTGGAAATTATGGATCGGGAAGTCAAACAACTCAAACGCAGCCGAATACCGATTGTCGAAGTCCTCTGGGAATCTAAACGTGGCCCAGAGTTCACCTGGGAACGTGAGGACCAAATGAAATCCAAGTATCCTCATCTTTTCGTTTCAACCTCCTCGTGAACAAATTTCGGGACGAAATTTCCTAAAGCAGGGGAGACTGTAACATCTCGTAATTTTCGTTAACTTAACTTTGTTAAATCTTAAAAATAATTAATATTATAATAATAATAATGATATTATTATCACTATTATTAATAATAATATTAATATTAATAATAATAATATAGGTTTCAATATATTAAAGCTTATGATTAATAATATTTTTACATAAAATAACAACAATTTAGAACTTCAAGGGTTAAATTGTAATTAATTACGACTTAATAAAAACTATAAAACTCAAATGATAACTGCTGGAAACCTCGGGGACCAAAAGTGTAAATTATTTAAAACCCAGCCCCCGTCGACTTCTTCCCCTCCGGCCACCTCTCCGGCGTATCTCCGGCGAGCCAAAACGCCCAAATTAATCGGTTTCAACACAATTAACCTCTCCCGACAACATCGCATGTAAGAATCGAACCCAATCACCAAAACAATTTAAAAATTGAGTGCGATCTAGATCAGATTCCCATCCCCAACTTTTGGCCACTTTTCCAGCCACAAATCGCACTAAACAATAATAATAATCAAAGATATCGCGCACTAACGATCGTTTAACTGTTTATAACATTCCACCGAGTTCAATTTCGCTCGAAACACAACAAACCACCCCCTTGGATCACCATCTTCATCTTCGACCTGCAACGTAGTCGATTATCATCTTCTGAGTGTTATTACTCAAAATTAATAGAGGGCTTTTTCTTATTATTGACCCTATAATCTGTCTGCAAGGTTAATTTGATTAACAACAACGTTTGCACTTTGAATCATCATCCATATCGTCGCGACTGTTCTTCGATAGTCCATCACCAATTCGTCTTCAATTTTGGTAATTAAACACTACTACATGCTCGATTTCTCATAGGGAATTAAAGCCCTATGATTTATTTCATTAACAATATCATCTTGATGGTCAATTGGATCGAAACCGAACCTAGGGTTCATTCGAATTGGGGGCACCTTGTTAAAGAAGCTTAAAAGGAATTGGAACCGGGGTTATCTCGCGACTGTATCCCTTGTTCTACCGGTTCCAAGCTCCCATCCCAACCTTGAGGTCCCGGGTTCGACCCCGGGCACCCTCATTTATTTTTTTAAGCCTTTTTAAGCTTTTAAAAATTACTAAAAAATTCCTAAAAATTATAAAAATCATTTTTATAAACTCTGGTTATTTTTAAATCATCAAACTTATTTTCTGCAATTTTTCTTTAAATTTAAATATTTAGAAAACAATAAAACAAAGATTATTTTTTTAGTTATTTCTATAAAAGTGAACTTTTAATAATAATTTAAATTATTAAATTATTATTGCGCATTATATTACCTTTAATTATGGATTATTCAAGATAATATCAATTATATATATTTTCTAGTTTCACAGATTATTTACAAATATTATTTGTTTTATAAAATATACTTTAATGAACGGTTTAGAATAATATTTTTTGTAATTATTTTTCGTTAATCATACAGACTTAACTACATGTTGAACTTCATCATTACATCTAAATTCATCTAAAAACACTTAACAATTCATCAAATGGATTAAAAATATGATATTTATTTTATAAATTTAATTACTTAAACAAAACTCATAATTCTATCAAACCCTAATTCTTATTCGAACGTTAATCATATTATTAACCATAAACTCGTAAATAATAACTAACATTAATTATATTCCTATTAAATGAAATCCAGGTTAACCGAAACCCTAATTGTTGTACGAACATTATTTTCTTGCTGTACAATGAAGGTGAGTTTCACTGCCCCATTTTCATTACAATTTTTATAAATCTTTAGGGGAAAAGTATGCTCACTCTTTCTAGCTGTAAACTCAATTCATTTTTGATTAACGTGTTACTGTTTGCAAGCTATATCTTATGCATGAGTTTCTTTGTGGTTCTTTAATCACAACTATTTAACTCCGGTGTTGGAGCCAACAGACAGATATTGATAGTACTATTGGGTTGACACCCCCACCCTTGACAGATGGTTACTTGTGAGTACCATCACACTGCCAGGAACGGGCCTTGGGTGAATATGTTTCGACAATTGCTGTGTGGTTCATCATAGGTTTAGTTGTGATGCTCATGTGATATTACTTGTGATAAACTGTATACACTTA
Source organism: Flaveria linearis (assembly GCA_024085815.1). Lineage (NCBI taxonomy): Eukaryota > Viridiplantae > Streptophyta > Magnoliopsida > Asterales > Asteraceae > Flaveria > Flaveria linearis. Next base: position 71,980,386 of record CM044010.1, on the reverse strand, counting down.
TGATCCATAACTCATACACAACAACAAGTTTTCAATTTATGTTTAAACCTGTGAACTCACCAACAATATGTTGACCTTTTGAGCATATCTTTTCACGTGATAATAATCAAAGAGGATAGCTAGAGCCGATGCCTTAGCAGAGACCCTCAGGACTTCAGTAGACATACATTAGTGTTTTGACTATCATTTGATTTCGCTTATGAATACTATGTTGAACTTTTTGTTTGTTGGATTTCATGTTGGATTTGGTTTTGTTAAATCGATAGACTATGCTAGTCGTGGAACTGACTAACCACGACACAAGTCACCATTGTGTCGGGTGGCGTCATGACAGGTGGGTCTTTGCATTTATTTTGTCTCTGTAAACTAACCAGGTGTTATGACGATCCCGTCCGTTATATCCTCGTGTTTCCGCTATAAGCGGGGGTGTGACATCTTTTTGTACAACCAAAGGCATAGCTCATCAATTTAGTGCAGCTAGAACTCCTCAACAAAATGGAGTAGCTGAAAGAAGAAACATAACACTAATTGAAGCAGCACGTACTATGCTAGCAGATGCAAAACTGCCAATCACCTTTTGGGCAGAAGCAGTTAACACATCATGCTTTGTACAAAATAGAACTTTGATTATCAAAGAAAGTAATAAGACACCTTATGAACTCATGTTTCAAAGAAAACCATTCATTGGATTTTTCAAGTTATTTGGTTGTCCTGTCTCAATATTAAACACCCGTGACCATTCGGGAAAGTTTTCATCCAAGTCTGATGAAGGATTCTTTATAGGTTATTCTTCTGTTTCAAAGGCTTATAGAGTGTTTAATCCTAGATTATTATAGATGAAACAACAAATGTTCAATTCAAGGAACATTCTTTTCCTAAATCTACTAATGGTGCTGATTGGTTGTTTGATATTGACTCATTTACTAAATCTTTTGACCAATTTCACATGTCTGATGCAGGAAACCTACAATCAACTGTACCTTGATCATTAGTAGAAAGAAGGAGTGACTTTCCAATGATTCCTCCAACTTCTACTGAGCAACTTGATGAAGATGTACCACTACAAGCTGATTCTGTCAGACATACTGTTCAACATCAAAGTGCATCAATTGAGGATGGTCCCAGTACAATACCCTCTCCATCAGAGATGCCATCTATTGAAGCTAGAAACCAAGAAGAAGCTAGAACTCAACCTCATGTCATCCCTCCAATTGACATTGAAAGAACTTCAAATGATGGGAGTAATCAAATCTCTGCTGACACTGAAGCAGGAACTGAAACAAATTTTGATTACTTTCATAGCTCCCCAACAGTACAAGAAGATATTGCCTCGCACCATGATGAACTGAATGTCTCCAATCTTGATGTAACCATTGCTGGTGACTCAATTCTAACCATAAGAATACATAAAGATCATCCAGCTGACAACGTCATTGGTGAACTAAATGAACGGGTGACTAGGAGCAAGTCCAGCATAGCTAACATCTGCTTGTTCTCATGCTTTCTGTGTCAAACAGTACCAAAAAATATCAAAGAGGCTCTTCAAGACAACAGTTGGATTGAAACAATGCAAGAAGAGTTGTTGCAATTCAAGAAACAAGAAGTATGGCAGCTGGTAGATCTTCCCGAAGGACAATACCCTATCGGTACCAGGTGGCTATACAGAAACAAAACTAATGATAGGGGAATTGTCATTAGAAACAAAGCAAGACTAGTAGCTCAGGGATACACTCAAGAAGAAGGAATTGACTATAATGAAGTATTTGCCCCTGTAGCCAGACTAGAAGCCATAAGAATCTTTCTTGCATATTCAGCATCCATGAACTTCACTGTTTATCAAATGAATGTGAAATGTGCTTTTCTGTATGGAAAGATTACTGAAGAGGTCTACGTGAGTCAACCACCTGGATTTGAAGACCCAGATTTTCCTCACAGGGTTTACAAGCTAGACAAAGCCTTGTATGGTCTTCATCAAGCACCAAGGAAGTGGTACGAGACTCTTTCATCATTTCTTCTTGATAATGGCTATGAGAGAGGAAAGATAGATCAGGCCCTCTTGAGAAAAAGAAAAGAAAAGGACATGTTGCTTGTACAGATATATGTAGATGACATCATTTTTGGCTCAACAAACAAGACTCTATGTAAAGACTTTGAGAATCTCATGCATTCAAAATTCTAAATGAGTGCGATGGGAGAACTCACTTTCTTTTTGGGAGTACAAGTCTAACAGACAGCAGACGGAATCTTCATCAATCAATCAAGATATGTGGAAACAATGTTGAAGAAATTCAAGTTTGCTGACTGTTAGTCCATCAGAACTCCTGTGGATACTAAAGTGAAGATTGGACCTGATCCTGAAGGCAAATCAGTGGATCAAACACACTATCGTTCCATGATAGGTTCACTCATGTATCTAACAGCCAGTAGGCCTGACATTATGTTTGGTGTTTGTGTATGTGCCAGATATCAAGCAGATCCCAAGGAATCTCATGTCAATACAGTCAAGAGGATATTCAGATATCTTAAGGGCAAACCTGCTCTTGGACTATGGTATCCAAAGGAAGGAGATTTCAATCTCTATGCATACACTGACAGCGATTATGAAGGATGTAACTTCAACAGGAAATCCATATCTGGCGGTTGTCAATTTCTTGGTCCTAGACTTGTATCCTGGCAGTGCAAGAAGCAAACCAATGTTTCTATCTCAACAGCAGAAGCTGGGTACATAGCAGCATCTGAATGCTATTCTCAAGTTCTCTGGATTCAAAACCAGATGCTTGATTATGGCTTTAACTTTCTGCACACTCCAATTTATATTGACAACACAACAGCAGTTTTTATAACTAATAATCCAGTTCAACACTCAAAAACAAAACATATTGAAATTAGATATCACTTTTTGAGAGATTATGCTAAAAAAGGATTAATCAAATTGATGCAAGTTCACACTGATAATCAATTAGCTGACTTATTCACTAAGGCATTTGATCCAACCAGATTTGAATTCTTAGTTCAATCAATTGGCATGATTAATCTTGAGTAAAAAGAAAACAAACAAAACATTCAAATATTTCAAAAATACCAAAAAGAACTCAAAAGAAGAAGTGTATAGTTTATCTAAGGGAAATGATATAATTACAGTCGGTATATCATTCACTGTGCTAATTTATAAAACTTAAATGACTGACATGACTTATCTGATATGTTGGTAGGCTCAACTTGGAAAAGAAACCACATGCAGTGATAAATTAAAGCTTATATTCAACTGTGATGCTGTCATCTCATAGTATGTGTAAGTTTTGACTTATCCAAATGTGTGTGTGTGTAGAAACCAAAACACCCCAGGTAATGATGACTTATGAATCTTGTTTACTCACATCAGTTCCTCCTTTGTTTTGCTAAGCAAAGACCTGGAGAAACAAGCACATAGTGCTGATGTCATGATCCATCAAGATTCCCTATGAGGAACACATCCAACTTGGATGAAACAAATAGAATAAACGTCATTCAAAATGAATGAAACAAAAGAATCCTGAGAGATCACCTTCCAAAGTGAAGTGAGAAGAATCCCAATGTGGATCAAAAGTGATAAATGGATCAAAAATAAAAGAATCCCAATGAGGATCAAGTAATATGAGGTTTCTAAGTTTAAGTATCCTGGTCAAGTAAGATGTTAAAAGTTCTACCATACATTGCATGCAGATGGTTGACCTTGCCATGCTTTTGAGTGTGAGGTACATGTTGAATACCCAATCAACTCAAAAACATGATAAGATCATTTGTATCAGAATATTAACCAAGTATGAGTTTAAGAGGACAAACATACCTACAATCAATATGTTCATGACCATGTCTGTTTTACTAACAATTACTTGCACTTGTGAAAGTTAAGATTGATATGATCCCAAAGAAAGGTATAACTTAACTTCTTGTACAGTGAAGAAAGCAAAAATCACAAAAAGATTTTCTTTTCAAAATTTTCAAATCCTTAAAAGTTTCTATCCATTATGGATATCAACTTTAGGGGGGGTAATTTAAAATTTTGATCATTTTTGTACAGGTGTTTCCTTTCTTAAAAATTAGAAAAACCAAAAACAAGTTGCAAAATCAGAAAATCTGTCTGTGTTGTTGCAGAAGTTATACCATAGTATCTCAGTTCTTGCAGACATTTTGATGCACAAAAGTCCAAGATCAGTCAACAATGGGAAACTTGATTCACCACAGATGAACAAGTCAATCCAAGCAAGAATTGATATCCCAAAATCAGTCAAAATTCATAAGAATCAAGCAACTGACACGTCCTCATAAAGGCAAAGACATTGCTTCATAAAGCTTTAGAGTAAATTCATCAAAAACCAACCAAAGCAAAAACATTAAGTTTGAAACTTAATACAACTAAGAGTATTGGTTAATGCGGATGAAGGTAACCCAAGCATTCAACCAATACGGGTATTGGTTTTGTGAACTGAAACACAAGTGCAATACTAATGCGGACAACATTACTCTATCGCATTAGTCTCAACACCAAAGTTAAGGATGCAAAACTAATGCGGACAAAACTTTTGTTCATCCGCATTTTTTTTGAAAAGATGAAATCAATACTTAAACTTGGGTGTAAGCTTGTGTCATCATAAATGGAATAAGTGCTCATACTCTTGTCATTTAGGACAAGTTGAAGAAATGAGGACAGAGTTTACTCTACCGCATTTGATGAAAGTTGAAGTTTTTGTTCATCCGCATTTGCTACAGTAAACAAATGCTGATAAGTGTTTGTTCTTTTGCATTTGCTACAGTGAACAAATGCTGACAAGTATTTGTTCTTCCGCATTTGCTACAGTGAACAAATGCTGACCAGCTTTTGTTCTTCCGCATTTGCTACAGTACACAAATACTGATGAACATTTCTTCAACCGCATTTGCTACAGTAATTTTAAAACTTGGGCACATTTGTTTTAAAACTTATCAAAATTTGAAATCCATATTAAGTTGACTATATAAACCAAAATCGAAAGGTCATTTAATAATTTTCAAAATTGAGAGACTTAAAAAGTGAGACGAGCGCCATTAAAGTTACTGTTCATCTTCATCATCTTCTTCATGTTCTAAACCTATGTTCTAAGTTCGATTCACCATCATTCACTCATCTTCGATTCACTACAACAGTATTATCGAGGAAAATGTGAAAATCCAAAATGTTCATAACCCTAACTGTCGGACATTCATCAGAAACATGAACTTAACAAACTAGGTCAAGAAAGAATCATGCAAAATCAAACAAGTGTTCATTAAGCATTGACAATTTTGACAGAAAGACACATGCTAATCATGAAAAACTCAACAAACAAAGGATTTTCACAAGTTTATTTCATCGTATAAACAGGGCATGTAAACACTAAAATGTTGAAATCAAAAGACATCACAATGGTTAAAAATGAGTTAAAATTAAGATAGGATAATCGATGCAATTTGGAATAACTCATCAAAAAGAACATGCATCACCAAATCAGATTAGATCAAATGTATATTAAACAGTATACATGAACACTCAATTTTGACCAAGAAAAGTCAAAATGTGATAAAATTAGTCTGATTCATGATAAACTCTTAATGATATATCTTATTCATTACTCTAATACATATGCCTTGAATGCAGTGTACTATGGCAAACCTCAGACGGAGCAAGCTCCATAATGTCAGTGGTTTTCTTGACCCTGATGTATCTGAGGCTGATGGATTAAGGGACATGATCAGATTCCTTCTAACCACAAGGTTGCCCTATGCTATGACAGTGAGACCCATCATCTATGAGACCTTCATTAGGTCATTTTGGGGAACAGCTGAAGTGGTAGAAGTTGATGGTGTAAGAACACTGACTGGAAGAATCACTGATGATCATTCTCTAGCAATTACTGAGCAAACTGTGAGATAGTGTCTACAGTTTGGAGATGATGCAGACTCCCCTATAGAACTTGAAGATGATGATATCATGACCTTCTTTGCCAATATTGGCTATGAGGGTGGATATGAAGGGAAGCAGATTGTGAAAGGGTTGGTAGATCTGCAATGGAGATTCTTGATACACATGTATCAACATTGCTTATCTAAGAGGAAGACTGGATGGAATGATATCCCAGTGACAACCTCATCTGCTATTTGTGCTTTATGCACCAATCGTCCATTCAACATGTCTGCATATGTCTTCAATGGATTAGTCTCAAACATCCAAGAGGGTAGAAGGCACATGTTTTTGATGTACCCCAGATTTATACAGTGCTTCATCAATGAAGCCTTTCCTGATCTTGCACCAATAGGACCAGTAATGGACATTCCTCACTATAATGCCAAGTCCTACAGGTACATCACAAAATGAGATCCAAGGAACTTCTACAGTGGTACTTTCTTCCCTCTGTTGCCATGGATGCAGCAACAGATCAATCAAGGAGGAGTACAAGGATTAGAGGCTCCTGATGATGAGCCTGCTCATGAAGAAGAACAAGCAGCAAATTCAGAGGATAGACAGAGGTCAGTGTCACCACATGTCACTGGACCTTCTGTGCATGAAGCTGATGTAGCATCACCATTTATGCCTTCACCATTACCATCACCCCAAAGATCACCAATCCCATCTCACCAACCTCAACCTATCATCTCACCTCATATCTCACCTATACACTCACCCCATATTTCACCAATTCATCACTCTCCCATATCTCCCATTCACTCTTCTCCCTCTACTGCTCATGCTGAGTTTGGTGACTCTACCAGCTCCACTCATGAATCTGAATCATCATCTGATGATAAGGATGATCATATGCCCATGCCTGCAAGGTAAGTGACTTCAGAAGCTGCTCCTTCTGAGAGCTTTGCTGAATTAGAGATCAACAAACCAGATGAAAAAGATGAGATGATCTCTGAGCTTCTGAAGAAAATATCTAAGATGGACACTCTCCTGAAAAGAAGATCTGGTATCATTCAAGACAGACTTCTTGAGATGGATGAAAGAGAAAGAGAAGTGAAAGAAATGAAGGGCAAACATGAGAAGGAATTGAAAGAAAAAGAAAGGGAGGTTGATATGTTAAAAGAGGCTCTCCGGCTATCAAAGGATGAAATCAGTGGTCATGTGGACACTCTTAACATCCAAACAATACTCATGGAAGAACAAGAAGAGTTTATTGAAGAACAGTCCACTATGATCAGTAACCTTGAAAGGGAAGTGTAGGTTCTTAATAAGAGAGTCTCTGAGTTGGAGAAGCTTGTGAAAATAAAGCAAGAGGCTGAGAAAGAAAAGGAAGATGAAGGTGATAAGAAGAAAGAAAAGAGAATGAGATGGAATGACAAAGATGGTGGTGATAAAGAATCATCTGGAGACAGTGGTGATGACTCCCCTCTAGCCAAAAGGATGAGATTCTTTGAGCCTGAAAAGGAGGCAGAAACTAGTGGCTCTAAACCTAGTAAATCAATGCCTGAATCATCTAGCTTGGAGATGATTGTATACCCAAAGCAGCCTGAAGAAGTCCACACTGAAGAGACTGAGTTCAGTGACATGATGGAAGATCTAGACATGTTCTCTGCTGAAGAATTTGTCATAGATGAGGATTTCTGGGACTTCATAACGAGTCAAAAGACTGACACTGAGCCATTTGCTGTCATACCTCAATCTCCAGTGCCAATTGAAAAGGAATTGAGTATGCAACTGGTTCCTGCTGTGTCACTTTCTGATGAGCAAAAAGAAATGATCAGAAAGCTATGTGAACAGCAAACACAAGAAGAAGAACAGGCTGCTGCAGCTACATATATTCCTGAAAAGGAACAATCTGAAGAAGCTCCACAAGAGGCCGAAATGACTGAACCCTCTTCTGGCCTAAGCGTGCAAACATATGCCAGAAGAAGGAGCTATCTTGCTGCAAAGGATAAAGGAAAGAGGCCAATAGTAGAAGAAGAACCAGTGAAGAAGAAGCAGAAAGATGACCCAAGGAGTCTAGCAGCTATTGCTGGATTCTTGGATGAACATGAACAAGCTGAAGCCTTATTGAAGAAGAAGGCAGAAGTGATTGACTTAGAAGAAGGAGAAATTCTAGGTGGATACATGATTGATAAGCCAGTGATCAGTAAAATCCCTATGAATGAAGAACCTTCTGTGTCTGAGTCAGTTGAAAAGGCCAACTCTGATGATTTGATGAAGAAGGCCTTATTTTTGATTGATCATGGGTATGACCCTAATGAAGTATTTGGGATGACATATGAAGGGATGCTAGCAGAAGAAGAAAAGTTAACCAAGCTGCTAGATCTAACTTTTGAAACTGAGTATGAAAAAGTTCAATCTCCCAAAGCTTCTGAGGTCAAGGCAACAAAAACAAAACCTGTTACTCCTCCTCAACCTATGTACCCTGATCCCTATAGCATGATAGATAAGGAGATGAAGGATTATCTGTCTGCTCAAGGATTCACTAAAAGAAAATTAGGGAACATGAAAACCAATTCCCTAAGGGCTGCTGTCCTTAGGATGATTCTTGAAAAGAAAGATAGGTTGAAGAAGATGGAGGAGGAGATCACAAGATCCAAACCAAGAACTAGAGTTTCAGCTTAAGAAATGAGCCTCACTCAGGGAGATCATGATTCCCTGGCACCTATTCTACACAGATACCCTGAGTGGTTTGCTGAGCCTTCACAACTAGAACTACATGAAGGACTCACAACTGCTGAAATGATAAAGGGTGTGTCTACTCCAAAAGGCAAGACAGATCAGAAGATTATTGCCTGGAAGTATGACAGTGATTGGAACATGTTCATGGTGAAGAGAATATCTGGATTAGTCCAATTCTTCATAGAGTACTCTGCTCTTGTGAATTCTCTAATGATCCATGATCTCAAGGAACTAGCCAACTTCAAGGATATGAGTTTGAGGACATTCTAAGGATGTTCAAGAGAACTGACAACTTCAAATCATTGAAGACTATCTGTATGAGGAAGGATAGATCATTTGTAAATCCCCTTGATAAAAAGAAAAGGAAACCAGCAGAAGAAGTGGTATTCCCTGAGCTTAGGGTAAAGCCCACTGAATCATTAAAGAGAAAGATGGTTGCTGGTACTCACACTTCTGTGCCAATCTCTAATGTTTATTATGATGAGAAAACATATGAGTTGGTGATTGAAAGGAAGTGGGGAGGAATAGAAGGAGCTGAAATTAGACTATTCAGTGGATATGAGATGAGACTGCTAGATGAATCATATATCCACTAAATCTATACAAGGCACTTCAGGGAGATCAGAAATAAGCTTAGTGAAGCTGATATGTACTTCTTTCTAAAGTGCATCAAACTCCTGAAGATGGCCTATGACAGAATTAACAAGAAGAGAGAGCAAAGGAGGAAGAAGAAGACTCCTTTGCAGTTTGGAAACATTGTGAAATTGGAGGTAGATGCTGATGGATCTTTACTGATTCACAGAGATGGGCTGTCAACTGTGTCATTCTGGGAGCCTGTCTCATTGAAGAAGCTACCCATTGAAGCCATCCATACTATGAGCCAAATGAAGATCCATGTACTAAGCAGAGAGAAGCTGGATGATGCAAGACAGTTCTCTAACATGATCAAGGCCATACTGGATCCTTCTTACACAGACCCAGCTCCTGTGTCATCTCCTCCTACTGCACCAGACCCAGCAGAATCTTCACAACTTGATCCACCCTCAAACCCTTGAAGTACTTAGGCTGTATAATCCTTAGGGGGAGTATTGTTGGACCCTGAAAGGATCATACATGCCAATTCAAGAGGTGGATCGTTTCTCTGCTGGTTTCTCCCCAAGTCCAAGAAGAAATGTGCATGAAGAAGATCCTGCATAAGAAGAAAAATACAAGTGTCGGCTATCCGCATTTGTTAATGAGGATGACCAAGAACAAATACGGACAAGGCATTTGTTCATCCACATTAACTAATGCGGACAGCCGATGAAATGCAGACAAGGCATTTGTTCATCCGCATGAACTAATGCGGATGACCAGCAACAAATGCGGCCAAGTGTTTGCTCATCCGTATTAACTAATGCTGATGACCAAACACTAATGCGGCTAATAGAAGACCAATGCTGACAAAGAATTACTCATCCGTATTAGTCAATACGGATGACAAAGAACAAATGCTGATAAAGACTTAGACTAAGGGTAATTTAGTCATTTTGTACAAGTTGTAAGTCAGCCTATAAATAGAATAGAAACCTCGTATGTGAGGTGACTTTTTGTGTGACTGTTTACACAACTTTTGAGAATAGACAATTAGAATATACTTTGTTTCTCTCCCATGTTAGCTGTCTTGTTACTGTAGCTTGCTAAACCCTAGCATTTACTCTGTAACAGTTCATCTAATTAATACAAGAATGCATTTATGAGTATATCAAGTGTTTTATGTTCATTGATTGCTTGATTCTGCCTTTCAATCATTGACTCAATCATCATATTCGATCCTTGTTGATTCACATCAATAAAGAATATCATTCTCAATCCCAATCACCATGTAATATCGAATATATGTACAATCATTAACTATTGCTAGCCTGGCGACGTCATAGATCTATGGGCCTGACAAGCTTGCTTGGTTAATCCAAGTACACTTAGCTAATCGTATATACTTGTAAACATTTAAGACTTGGAAAAATCTGTCAAAGTTTGATTGTGCATTCTATCTTACGTCCATAGTTATTTTGTTCTCTAACTTACAATATGAATTGCCATCTTTTATATACTTATGTATTGAAAACTGTGGAAATCTTACCAACATTATTGTTGACCTTTTATTTTTAACATGTTTCAGGAAATACTCAAGTATGATTACTACTTTGAAGCTTATCACATCTAGGATTGGACCTAGAGAAATAAAAGGATGAACTTGTCACATTTAAATTTTATATCATGATGTTATCTTTGTTTGAGACTTATGTTTGTAAGGTTACCTTTGAAACTTATGAATAATATATTTGGATTTAATAATAGCGTTATGTGGCTGTGAACGATCTTAACTCTCACATCTCGACGTTTCCGCCGTCAAGGTCGGGGTGTGACAGATTGGTATCAGAGCCCATAACTATAGGGATCTAGGTTATTAGAAATGGTGACCTAGACTATAGCGTATGCATGAACCTTATAGAATCATATTTCAATTCTTGTAAAGATATATGGTTTACATGCTACATAATGCTATGCTTCTTACGTGTAACTTGATGCCCTAGCATAGGATTGCCTTTATGTATGCTTAAACTTTGTTACTTGTTTCCCCTAAACTTAACTTTGACTCTTTGATTCTCCCCGACGAATGAACCTTCTTAAACTTATCCTCGACGACATGTGGAATCTACACTTATTATCGTGGGGTTAATTCATTAGACTCTATGTCTAATCTATGAAAATCTTATCAAGGTTTTGATTTCATGAACCTAAGGAATTTGTGTGACATATAGACACCTGTATTCTGGATTTCCTGGCAAAAGGTCTTTGGGCTAAGGCAAGCATATCATATAAATCTCATTGCGAGACCAGTTATGCTTACCTGGGGATTTCTGGGATGAGTGATAAATTATGGTCAATATACACAAGTTTCTAAGGCAAATGGGTCAATTTACCTTGACGTGTCAACGTTTCCAAATGGTAATGCGTTACTAAATGGAACCATCCGGTTATTATTTAAAATATCAAAAATCCTTGATTCCTTGGACTGGTTTATCACCGAAACTCTAATATCTTCTCATTCCAATCTTACAGAATGTTTCCGTTGATATTGAACTCGTTTTACTCCTCAAATCTTACGTTTAAACATCGTTATACGTTGTGCGCCTTATGTAACTATCTTTATATCTTGACCAACGTGTACATGGATCTTAATATATCCAAAGATATTAGTCGTTTAAACCGAATGGTTTTCAAAACTTGTAAGGCCCCGTTCCCGGGCACCTTACGATTGGTCTATCATTGTACATAAAACATTTCAAAACGTACATTTACTTTGCAGCGGAATTTAAAACTTTCATTAATAACTAAAAACATGTCATTTTATTACAATACAATATTCTTTTCATCTCAAAATACAATGACACGTCAAATATGGATGCCAGCCTCAAAACACTCCTAGTAGCTTATGTATCCATGCCTGCAACTCCTCAGCATCAATCAAAATACCTACCAACTATCATGCATACAAAAGTCAGTGACGCTGAGTGAGTCCTAGTTTTTATAATAAAATACTTTACTTTCGTTAAACCGTTCTTTGCATAAATGCGGTCACACAACATACGTACACATAGATAATATTATTATTATCTTCATCGTTCATTCATTAGCTTGCATTCGTGTACCGTTCATCATTAACCTTTGCATTCTTTCTTTCATTCATACATTCATTACATACGTTCGTAAGTATCTTACTTTCGTGCGTTCATTACATACGTATGATCATTTCTTTCGTCTATTTGTTCTTTATCTTTAACTTTCATTCATTCTCTATCTTTCACTTCCATCTAGATCCGGTCACGATTTACCCTCTTAATGGCACACATCCATGATTATTGAGGTCGAATGACAAGGATCCCGTTTTGTTCTTATTATGGTATTTCGTTCGTGAGCATACATCATACATACATACAGATAATAATTATTATTATTATCTTCATCATCGTTCGTTCATCCATTCGTTCATTAACTTTCATTACGTTCTTTAACCTTCGTTCGGTTCATACTTTCTTTCTTTCATGGTTCTCTTTCTTTCATCTAGATCTTGTCTCATGCAATATCCCCGACTCACGTCTGTGCCGGGATACGCGACAAAGATCCCGTCGAGTCAATCACCTGGATTGAACTCCATTCGAGTCTGTTGCAACACGAAGTTGCTCACCTCACTATCTCATCTCGTGCAATTCGCACCAATAGAGTTGTCACTAAGACCAACTCTCCCTGTGTGTCATACTCTGGGGGTTTAGCCATAATCGCACGCCATCTCATGGGTTAGCCAAAATCGCATGCTACATAATCCACATGAGGTAGGCCATCATCGCACGCTACATAGCACACAGTAAATACCACATCGCACGTATCGGAGCAGTTACCAAAACTGAACTCCCACTGTGTCTATGTCCCCCTTAAAGGTTAGCCAAGATCGCACGCTATAACATACACACACAGTTGAGCTAACAACTCTCAATGAGTCGTGAACCTCCTTTCCTTCTGCTTGCAAGCCATTCTTACTCTCATTCATCTGGATCATGTCTCCTATAATACCGTAGTACGCGACAAGGACCTCTTCAAGTCTGTTGCGACACAGAGTCGCTCACCTCATGCACTTGCTTGCAAGCCTTTCATTCATTCATTATTCTATATATTCGTTCGTTTCGTACTTTATCGCATTCATTCGTTTGTACTTTATCATTATCTTTCCCTTCGTTACATCATACTTTACTTTCATTACTTTATTCATTCATTCATCATATCTCGTAAAGTCATACAATATGTATTATAAAACATAATACGTACGTTTTAAAACTCTTTAATGAGGGAATATAACACATCACTCACATGCATACAATTCATAAACTTCATCATATCATCATGCACACATTAAGCATAGGCCATCACATCATAACAGAGCCTATCTTTCTATTCTACCACTTAAGACCACTTAGAAAATCCTAAGTCCAACATGGGTGCATAGGACTTTTCAGGAATCTTTCTAATACTGCCCGAGTGATCCAAACATCCTTCCAATGCTAACCAAACATAGAACTAACATACTATGGCACCTAAGCCTACTAAACATCAACACTATCCCGTAGACAAATTCTAATACATACATGCACAGAATATCATCATACAATAGGCTGGCACTCACGGTTTCACTTGAAAACATTTTCCAGGTATGCATAATAGCCCCAAACACTTTAAAATCAGTAAAAGAGGGGTCTAGTAACTCACCTGTACTTGATGAGCAGCTTCTCAATCAAGCTTTAAAAGAGACGGTTGCACTACCCCACCTGCAGATAAGTTAACACTCAAAGGGGTTAATTTCTGCCTAATTTCGCTGCTAGTTTCGCTAAGTAACTAGCAGTTTCGCTGCTATATTCGCCTGCCGTTTCGCTGAAAAAATCTGCAGTTTCGCTGCTAAATTCGCTGGCAATTTCGCTAGCAGTTTCGCTGCTAGTTTTGCTGCCAGTTTCGCCCAACTTTCATTGGATAACAATGTCTGCGAACTTATTGGCGAAACTATAGTTTCGCTGGGACGAATCTATAAATTCGCTGGATGAAACCTCATAGTTTCGCTGGAAGAATCTATAAATTCGCTGGATGAGTCCTTAAATTCGCAGAACGACCTGAAAATTACGAATCAGCCCATTTTAACCCCAAAACTCAATCTTTTACACCCAAAACCTTGGGTTATCATCCAGGAAGCTATATCTAAGCTTTTTACATATTTTCTTACATAAAAACGCGAGTTTTTTTTGGGCGATTCTTGCCACTTTCAAAAACCCAAAAACTAGAATCCGGGTTTTTCACCAAAATGAACAATCAAACGATGTTTCTTACCTGAATTCTCGTTGTTTGGAAGTCCACGAACACAAATCTTTGATCTCTTGACCAACCGAGCCTCGATCCGGCACTTTCTCTCTCTACACTCTCTCTAGAAACTAGGTGTTGAGTGCAAATGAGAGTTGCTCAGTTGATCCGTCTATATATACATCGGGCGTTCCCGGGACTTTAAACCCGTCAAGCTCATGACTCGAAGGGTTAACCCGGTCTAACACCAATAACCATCCTGTTTTT